>KV426210.1:4147-71643 GCA_001632375.1 Exidia glandulosa HHB12029 | reverse complement strand
CCAGCCGCGCCAGAGAAGTCCACTTCCTGCAGTCCCGCCGATCGCCAACTCGATGCGACGAGCATCTCCTCGCCAGGGAGGTACGGAAGCATCAGTTTCGGACCCACACCTGCGAACTGGGCGCCCCAGGCCATTTCCGCTTGGAGTACCGAAGCGGAAGTTGGAGAGACGTAGCTGTCAATGGAACGACGAAGCGCGAGAGCGGTTTCTAGGACGGGTTGCGAAGCGAGGACGGATGCGGGGAGGGAGGCTTCGGTCCATGTCGCAGCGTTATTGAGGTACGGATGGACGAAGAAATCGGGAAGGAGACGGCGGATGTTGACTACTGTCTTCATACGGACAAGGGTTGAGTCCCTCCTGTGCGCGAATAGGGTCTACGTTGCGTGATTCAGTAATGTGCCAGGAAAGTGGAGAGCCACGCCCAATATCAATGCCGAAACGTACCTTGTACCACCATGCGAGGAGCACATCTGCCGTCCCGACGTAGTCCTTCGTTCCGCGCGCCGAGAGCTCGTCCACACAGAGCCGCTTCTGCTCCGCGAGCCACGACTTCGGGAAACGTACGAGCTTGCGCCGTTCCTGGCGCACGTGAAAAGCTCTCCAAGCAAACGACACGATGAACCGCGCTTTGCTGAACCAACTTGGGTCGAAGTAAAAGCGGACAGGCTCGCCTACAGGACGCGACGTGGGCGGAGTGACTTTCGCGATGTCGGCCAGAGGTTCGAAGGTGCGTGGCATCGCAGGCACGGCGTCCAAGCTCCCATTCACAGCGGCCGTCCAAGCTACGAGCAGAGCGCGCACCCCGTGAGCGTCGACGAGAGCGTGCGTGGTCGTTATCCCGATGAGCGTCGCGTCCGACAGTGTGCATGCATGGACGTGCAGCGCAGGTGTTCCCGGACGAAGAAGGTCACCTAAAGACGTCGGCACGTGAGGGTCCTTGAACAGATGTTCGTGCTTCACATTTACGACGCAGGGCTGCGTCACGTCGCCGCCTGAAGGCGGGAAGTCGAACGCAGAAAGGGGCGCGTCGAGCTGAGTCTGAGTGAATCGCGCAGGTGGACGTTCAGCACTGAAATGCTTTGGGATGTGCCACTCGTACTGCTGCAAAACACGTCAGAAAAATTCTGTAGACGAGAATTCATCGACGTACGCCGTTGCGAGACACGAGTCTGGCACCAGCGCGAGGAATTTTCTGTTCAATTGCATGAAACAGAGCTTGGCGAAGGATCTCGACGTCGAGTCGCGTAGGGATCACGAAGGAAAATGTTATAATCAGGAACCGGTTTGGGAAGTCGAGCGAGCAGCAAGGGATAACGTCGACGTCGGACGGTGCAGGAACGGTCCAGCGCGAGCTCAACCATCCCAGCATGGTGGTCGAGAGCCAAGATACTTCAAGCTGCTGCGCATCAGTCCCAGGGCGCTCGTCGGCCGCGGCTCGGCCTGTGACATATCTTATGAGCGTGTCGAGCTCAGGTTACTGGAGATGGCCGGGACGAGTGAGTGTCGACGCTGAAGCTGACGAAGCGGAAGACAAGTCTGGACGTGACTAAAAGCTCCGACGGACTCGGAACTCCCTATTTCCAGCAGGAGGAAAGCAATCCCTGGGAACCGGGCTAGTTGCGAACGCCACCCCTGACGACCCCCGGGGGTCGTCAGGGGGCTAACGGTGATAAGCCTGCGGAAGCCGCCGTTCGGGACCGAATGATTTAAAGCGTTCAGATACCACCGTCAGCGAGTGACCACGTCATGTTATCTGGCAGCCGTCGCGCGCTGTCCAAATATGAGATACACGGCAAGCCTGAGATTGGCGCAACCCCTGACGACCCCTGGGGTTGTCGGCGATAAGCACGGGGATCCCGAACCGCGGCGCTAGAGCCTTTCGACCGCCGACAGGTCTCACACCACAGTCAGCGCGTGGCCGTGTTATGTAGTCTGGCAGCTGTCGCGCGCTATACGATGACGGACGGTATGATACACGGTAAGCCTGAGATTGACCCAATCCCTGACGACCCCCGGGGGTCGTCAGGGGCTACGGCGATAAGTGCACGGAAGCCGACGTTTAGGACCGAATGATTCTGAGCCGTTTCAACTACCGCGTATTCTCACACCACAGTAAGCGGGTGGCCCTGCTATGCTCTCCGGCAGCTGTTGATTTAGGTACTCCAGCGTACAAACACGATCTAGACGGCAAGAATAATAGAGTCTGAGGAGGAACGATGACTTACGCTGATTCTAGGTCTGGTATACGGTAGGAACGAGCCATAATGCGGTTCAAACTTCAAAGGCACATGGCTAAAATGCAGCTGCCAGTCTGAGGAGTATAAACGATCCTACACGCGAAGTTACCAACGAACTCCCCGGAGTCGACGCGGAACAAGACGAGAACCGAGGTTCCTCCTCGAGAGGGATCCATAAAGTTACGGCCTAAGACAGCAGGCCAGAGTGCCGGACAAGCACTGCGCTGAACGCTGTGGCTGAGCAGTTCAAGATTGGTCCAAGATCCCGGTGGAATCGTAGTTCTCTACTGTAGACGCCGACGCTGCAGACCCGCACAGCGACAGCATCCACGGTAGCTGTGCCAGCTGTGCCCGGCAAGCCGTTCGCTCCCCGTACCAGACTGCTCGTGCAAACGAGGTATAGTAGTCCAGCCCCTCCACACGTAGATCTCCCGTGCTACGAGAGGTGCTGGGTCGATCAGACGATCGTCAGGAGAAGACCGTTGAATATGAGGACATCGGGCGGCAAAGGATAGTATAGGATAGTGTAAGGCGGTATGGCAGTAGACAGCAACTCCCAATCCTAGAAGTAGTAAGGTTCGACCGAATATCCATTACGCGAACGCCAGCCCCCCGTCCCGCGGTATCCTCGTCCACGCGTCCTCGCGTAGCGTAAAGCTCAACCACATCGCGTCATCAGTCTCGCAGCAAAGCGTCCCGACGCCTTCCATCGACAACCATCCCTTCTCCGAAAGACTCGGGAACGCAAACACTGCCTTTGCACTCTTACCACCCGCAGCGCCCAAGAAGTCGACTTCCTGTAGCCCCGCTGAACGCCAACTCGACGCAATGAGCATTTCCTCGCCCGGCAGATACGGGAGCATCAACTTGAGACCTACACCCGCAAACTGCGCGCTCCATGCCATTTCCTGCTGAAGTGTTGAGACGGATGATGGAGAGACGTAACTGTCGATGGAACGACGAATTGCGAGTGCAGTTTCCAAGACGGGTTGCGAAGCGATCACGGAGGCGGGAAGCGAGGCTTCGGTCCATGTTGCGGCGTTGTTGAGGTATGGCTGGGCGAAGAAGGTGGGGAGAAGTCGACGGACATTGACGACCGTCTTAATACGCACGAGGGTGGCGTCTTTTCGGTGAGTGTAAACTGTCTACATTATTATTGGATTATGGATCAGTAATTAACCTAACCCGGAGGAAGATGAAGACGAAGACTCACTTTGTACAACCAAGCGAGGAGCACATCCACCGTACCTACGTATTCCTTCGTTCCGCGGATCGAGAGCTCGTCCATGCAGAGCCGCTTCTGCTCCGCGAGCCACGTCTTCGGGAAGCGCACGAGCTTACGCCGTTCCTCTCCCACGTGGAAAGCTTTCCAGATGTACGACACGAGGAAACGCACTTTGGTGAAAAAACTCGAGTGGGGAAAGAAGCGCATAGGCTCGCCGACAGGACGAGACGTGGGAACCGTGGCTACCGCGATGTCGGCCAGAGGATCGAAGGTGCGCGGCATAGCAGGTACGGCGTCCAAGCTCCCATTCACAGCGGCCGTCCAAGCTACGAGCAGGGCGCGCATGCCGTGGGCATCCATGAGCGCATGCGTAGAAGTCACGCCGATGAGAGTGGCGTCAGGTAGGGTACACACATGCACATGTAGAGCAGGTGTCCCGGGACGAAGAAGGTCGCTCAAAGATTTTGGGACGTTTGAGTCCTTGAACAGATGTTCGTGATTGCCATCTGCGACGCAGGGCTGCGTCATGTCGCCGCCTGAAGGCGGGAAGTTGAAGGCAGAAAGCGGCGCGTCGAGCTGAGCGTGCGTGAATCGCGCAGGTGGACGTTCGGCACTGAACTGCTTTGGTATGTGCCACTCGTATTGCTGTATGCAACGCGTCAGGAAAATTGCGTAGATGAGAAACCATTGACATACCCCGTTGCGATACACGAGTCTGGCACCAGCGCGAGGAATCTTCTGCTCAACAGCCTGGAATAGAGCCTGACGAAGGATGTCGACGTCTAGTTGCGCATGGAATACGAAAGAAAACGTTATGATCACGGCGCGGCTGGTCAAGTCGAGCGAGCAGCAAGGGACAATGTCGACGTCGGCGGGCGTAGGGGCAGTCCAGCGCGAGCTCAACCAGCGCAACATGGTGGTCGAAAGAAGTAAGTAAGCGGGTCGTTCCCCATGTGCTCGTTAGATTTTTCAAATCATAATCCTGTGCGTGAGTTCGGATCAACCTGCAGGTCCGTCCTTGATTTCTCCGCTTCCTTCCTTCCGAACGGCGACATCGGAGCGCAAGCGCGTCGTTGCTGTTGAGCGCTAGCCCTCGTGCGCCGCCTGATCTACATCGTTTGCAGAACATGCTCCAGATGCGCAGAGTGCATGTCTCGTTGGACTTGTTACTACGACCGCTACTGCTGCCAGTACCGAGCTCACCGACTCAAGCTCACCTTCCTCTACGCCTCGCCCCGCATCGCATCCAGAGTCGGAAACTGGCCCCTGGGCGCGCTGTCTCGGTTAATATTGTACTACAGCCGCCTTCCACCTGCATTCTCGGCGCTCTCTTCGTACATGCTGTCGAGCGGCTGGGGCGTCCATCGTTAGACAACATGGTGCGTACATAGCTTTGGAGATTCCATGGGATGCTCATATACGCGCCCGGTACCCCTTACTTAATTACTCGCGCGTCGACGTTGACGTAGGGATCATCGGTGTGCGCCGGCGCTTACTACTGCGCACTGCCGTCTCGATTTGCGTCACCATTGGCAAGCCTGGTTGCCACCAGCTTGACCACGATGCGGGCGTCGTACAGCTCTCCTGTAACGGCTCACATATGGAAAGGCTCACCTCTGGGCATTCTCCCACTCTGTCTTCGCTGCGAGGACGAGCTACAGCATACCAGGGCCGGCGGGGCCTGACGATGGAGCGCTCTGATTCCTTATCGCACTCAGGCGCTCGCTCGACATACTTCAGCAATCTCAGCGTCTCAGGTGGATATGTATGGCTTTGACTTCAGCTTACGATGTCGCCGCGGTTATACTTCAGCACGCTCAATACGGAGATACATAGATTTTGACGTAGGTCGCACGTCATTGACAGCTTCGGCGGATCGGATAGGCTGCTCTCTGATATCTGGGCTAGCGCCGTACTCGTGTCCATTATGCGGATGAAGATTATAGACCTGGCTTCTCGGACTAAGTCCTAGTGTACTTCTCGCCGCGTCTGATCTGGAAGGTACTCAACCGGGACGGACTCCGGGACCCCTATGTCGACTGCGTCCTTCTGCTGGACCACCGCCATCCGCACACTGCGGACGGCCGATTTCCATGGGGAGAGTGGGAGTCTGGTTCGGTCGGGGATATTCTGCCCTCGACGAGTTACTCACCGCCATGATGATCGAGTGAGTTCGACACTGGAACAACCGATTTGACAATCTGTTGCGCCGCGGGAACTCCTAGACTCGCTTACTAACAGGCCTCGGATCCTCCGGTCCGTGTCCTGATCTTGTGCGAGAGGCAGATAGGAGATGCGGTCTGCGCGTCGCTTTCGGCTGGGCTGCAGCCATCCGTTGTGCTACGGCGCTCGCTTCCTGGAGTTCCGAGCTCCGCGTTCCCATGTCCTCGTGACTTCGAAATGGATGACGCTGACTGTACACCGTGTATCTTTGGCGTGTGAACCACTCGATATCGGAGAGATGTCCTCCGAGCCTGGTTCGACCGTGACCAGCGTGACCAGCTTGAATCCTAACTCCTTGGACCAACTCCGCGTCTATTCTAGTATGACTGCCAGCCTTCAGACCGCACCTCAGTTCCAGGTTGTAAATCGCTGCCCTCCTCGCTTGCACGGGCCGGCTGTGGGCAACGGAGCAATGATTTCCGCCACCGAGTCACATCCGCGGAGCTCCGACGCCCGTGCCAAGAAGCGTCGATTGTCATGCGGTCCCATGAGCTGCTTCTCGGAACATAAATTGGTGGATAGGACTCGGAGGCTCCGTATACTCTGCGCGAGGACGGACGGACGCCGTGCTCGCAGCGCGTCTTCGCCGATGCGTACTCCTGCTGCCCGAACATTGTCTGCTGACCAAGGAATGCAGCACGGTCGCCTCCCGTTAGGCAATGAGTATACGGAGAGTTAATCCCCGTTGTCCTATATAGCCTTCCTGCGCGTCGTATGGACTTGCATCCAACGTGTTCAGTTCCCACTACTACTGCACACGAACTACCATCATGCGCTGCGGATATTGCGGCTTGCACCAATTGCGCGACAGCGCATCGTACGGAATCTATCATGCGCGTATGTCGGCGGGTTTCTGTATCGTCTTCCTGCGTTGACGTCAAACAACGCAGAAATCTTCCAATGTGCCCACCACCGCGCACTGATGGAATTCCGCTGCAAAATTGTGTATCGGCAACACATGCATACCTTTCACAACGCACCCGGGAGTGCTGCACCCACCCGATGCATTCCCTGTAACGCGAGCTTGACTCAAGAGGAGTGGAATCATACAGTGAGTGAGAAGTGAAGTACAGTAGTTCGAACGAGAAATCTGACAGTGTTCAGGGCCACGTACATCAGCCCAGCTCGGGTGCGCGAACTCACACCCGGGCAGTCGTTGTGCTCGCACTCACTGGCTTCCAAATTTCAGGTCGTTCTTGCTATCATCGCAGATCTTCCCAGTGCGCTCTTCGTCACTTGCGAGAATGCGAGAGCTGCAGGAGGATGGACGCTTCTCCGTACTCCTAAGAGCATAAATTGAAGGAGTTTATCGAACCCTACTGAAGTTACGGTCACGGTCGTGCTCTGCACAAAGCTATTTCCCTAGACCGTACAGTTATTCCTCAATCAAGTCTTAACGAGAGAGCTAGAGATTACTCGTCAAAGCAATGTCGTCTGCGCTGTATCTCGAGCATAAGATGAGATCTGAGTAACGCCGATACGCAGACGGTGTGGTCGCAAGCGATCCTTTGCGGGACCAAGTCTGGGAAGGAGAACCATTATCCTCCGGAGATGCGAGCTCATAGAAGGAATATCTCTGAGCCTGGTTCTGTTTTCATTTGTCCTTTTCATCCCTTGATTATAGGCCCTGAGCTCAACCTGCTGCAGTTCACCCTGCACAATCCGTAAGATGATCGGAGTTCTGGCTCAGACTGTGCTGAGGGAGACCGGGCTGCTGCAGACGTTGCACTGTCGACGCTCGCCTAAAGTCGCTTCTGGGAAATGGGGTTCCCGGTTGGAAGGCCTTAACTCAAACACGTTGGTGAGGATGAGGTTCCTCGCGCACGTGTAGAACAACGCACAGTCAGACCTGAGCTCTGAGCGAGCAGACTCACAGTAGTCACTTCATTTAAACTGACGTACTCCATGCTTTATCTACAAATTTCTTCGTATTTCTTCGAGAGAGCGGAAGTAACGGACCGGAAGCGACCGGCATCAGCTTGCCCTCTTACCACCACCAGAACGGAATCCGCACCCACAATCACCTGTGCAGTGTCGCGCATGACTCGTCTCCTCTCTAATACCACCATGCGGTACCTTCTGACCGGTGCGATTCGGAGCCGCCATCGTCGCATAGCATAGACGTCAAAAGTGGCCATGACTGCGTGTGGCCTCACCGCTGCTCGTCAGTCAACTTGCGGTGCCTTGTCCCCGCGGGCAAGTGCAGGGAACTACAGGACTCATTCGTGGCGGAAGGAGGATAATGTCCTCTTATCAGGAAAGGACCAGAAGCGCTTGACACAGACACTCGGCGCCTGGCGGCGGTTCCTGACCAGCTGGCTCGGACTCGGCTATCCGCGCGCGGGTTCTGTCCAGGTTGAACGTTCTGTTGCACCACTCGCTCCTGCTCCGTCCGCGCGCCTAGGCGCTGTTCTCGTCAATGCCTAGAACCCACGAAGCGACCGTGAACAAGGCATGTCAACCGTGTAGAATGGCGTGCGTTACACGTCGTCGTCGCACGCTGCGGTGCGCTCTAAGCGCTTCATTCCAGCAAAGTGGCCTGCAAACGTGGAAGCGGTGATGGGGTTTGCCAGCGGTGCGAACATCAGCACATCGAGGTCAGCTGCGTCATCAGGTTCGCAACCCTCGCTGACGGTCTCTGCAGTGCGTGCAGGTGAAACGAAAGGATCGTGTCGTTACGGCAACTCTGGGGCATTTACAGCAAGAGAATAAAGATCTGAAGCAGGAAGTTGCGAGACTGCGAGAGCATATCGAAGGTATTGGTGTTGACTTTCTCGAACCATGCAGGAATGATAATCCTTCATTCGCGACTAGCGTTGCAGACATCACTCCACTCAGTGTCGAGTACTCCATCCTCGTCCAGGTACATCATCATATCCTATGCGTTCTTTCGGGCTGACCGATCCATACAGCGTTTCGCCGGTATTTTCGAATCCGCAGCTGAACTCGATACCTGTGCGTTGTTACATCGATCAAGAGTACTACTAGTACAAGCTGAATTTGAAACGACATAAAGATGGATAATAGCCAAGGACGGCCTATCCTCTCCAGTAGATACGCCGGGCAGACATCGCTGGCCGCGGGATCCCTCAATTTACTAGTACGTGCCGCATCGTATGACACATGGCCTGCTGTGGTGACCCAAGCAGCCCAGCTCTTCCGTCAATGGACGCCCACGGGCCGTTGAAGGCACAACAGATTACATAACAGCGCTCCCCGACGAGCCTTTCACGGCATTCTCCACCGACTCTGCATTTACGAGCGACCTATCACGATGTTCCACATTTGGACTACCATCTGACGTACGTGCACATCGCTATACTCGAACACTACCTGATGCAAGGCGACCGCAAACAGTCTTTCGGCGCTTCGGCGTTCATTGGTGGAGGTCAGTACCATCAGCTCTTACTACCGGCGCTCTTAAAGAACGTCTTCAGACCTCTTCAGCGATTACCCTGCGTACGAAGATGCACATTTCCCGAACTGAGCGGCTGTCGCGACTCAATGTTGGCGATACACACACTGTGACGCTCAGCCCTACCGCTGTACCAACGAGCTTCAAGTTTGTTTTCCATTCCCTCTCAATGTCATATATGCGCGTCGAGTGGACTCTAATCCGTTCATCCCGTGATATCGGTCTTTCGTACAGCTCTCATTCCGCTCCGTGCAACGAGGTATACATCTTCACCGTCAGGATACTGAGAGTATTTTGCAATAAGAGCCGTTCCTTCAGCTGACGTGACATTTCCGAGCTGTGCGCTGACCCGCAGCGGCCAGGTTTTCCGGTTGTGTACAGAGACAAGCGTCTCTCGCCGTATCATATTCCGCTCGATCTGGTCCTTTGCGGGCGACTTTTCCGGCGCAACCCTTGGTTTAACGTCAACCGAGGAAGCGCCGCAAATATCGAAGCTCCGGACGCGGGGACAAGAGCCCAAGCGAATCAGCCGTGTATCTCGCTTCCTACTTACATCCCATCTGCGAGGATGTGCATTTCTTCGCACACGAGGAGATATCTTTCACTCAGGAGTTCAACACTGAATATAAGTGTCCATCTAGTTGGACTTTACGCTCGATGCTGACTTGCCTCTTCCACTGCGCACAAGGCAGAGATCATGGCTGAGCAACCGCCGTGACTTAATGAACACCTTTTCTATTGAGTAAAGAAGGAGACTGGAGCGAAGATTCGACAGGGGCAAACTCGAGTTAGTGTTCCCATCTCCAGGCGAGGAAACCCTCAGCTGACTGCTGATGAAGCAGAGCAGAGCGTTTCGCCTCCTCCAGATAGGAACATCAACAGGAGAAACCTTCCCTGTGATCGGTGGGAGTGGAGTGTTAGTCCATGTGGAGGACGAGAACGAGGACAACAGGAAAACAGGAATGCAGGACAACAAGACGACAAGACGACAAGACAACAAGAAAGTAGACCGTCAACGGGGTACAGTGCGCGCCGATGAGCAACGAGGGACAGCAACAGCGACAGCGTGGAAGAATGAAACTGCCTATTAGCGCAGGGCGGGTGAAAGGGCAGCACGAGGGACACCAAGGGTAGAGCGGAGAGACGTATGATCATGAGATGAGAACATATCGTGGGAGCGGGGCATATCGTGTCGTAAACGTTGTGGCCACGGCGAGCGGCGAACGACGCCCGTATCATGGCCAATACCGACGCCACCGAGATGGATACGGACCTGGCATTCATAGACAGAAGGCCAGGTCTGCTGGGAGGACGAACAGGTCGCCTTGAACGCTGGCGCTGGCCGCCGCACCGTACGGGAAGGCATCGCAGATCATATACATCTCCGAAGGCCCGAGGTGGGTAGCCGCCGGCTGCGCGACGACGCGCTGGTTGGAAGCGCTGGAGGCGACGCCAGGCATGATGGACGAGGTATGATCGCCGGGCGATGGGCCAGCAGTAGACGGGACGGTGGACACGTTGTCCAAAGGGAGAACTGTAGACGGTGTACCGTCAGCGGTTGTGTATCCATGCAGAGGCGTAACGAGTGCGACGGCTTGGGCAACGTTTGGCGCGGCGGCGGCGAGGGCGGTTGTAACCGATATACCGCATGGCTCGCTCCCTTTGAGCAGCGAGGCGTCGACGTTCGTGCTGACGAAGGGATACGCGGTGGGAGCACCACCGTCGGGGAAACCGACGCCCGTGGTGAAGGTATCCACCGGGACCAGACCAACGTCGCGCGCCAACGGCGGGTTGGGGTCGAGGGTCGACCGGCTCTGAGGGGATGCACCCGTACCGCGCGCCGTCAGCGCGAGCATGCCCGATTCCGCGAGCGGGTCGAGGGTGTAACGTGTAGCGGGCGAGACAGGGAACGACGACGTGGAAATCCGCCCGCGCTCGACGCCTTCGGTGGGGTAGGCAACACCCAAGCTTGGCGTGTTTGCTAACCCCGTGTCTGCATGTAGACTCGCCGCGTTCTGAATGGCAGTCGCGACAGCGTCCGTATCAGCGCCGGTAGTGGGACGAAACAATGCTTCGTCACGCGGACCGGCGCTCACGAGAGGCATGGAAAGCTGCTTGACGAGACCAACGCATGCGGCCTGCTTGAGGTCAGCAACGGACCGGAGTGCAAAAGGAGGGCACCCACAGGAACACCGGGCGATGAGAGCGAGTGGTCGTCCTCGTTGACGTCCATGCCAGGCTGCGAGACGAGGGCGGACGGGAGACGACTGCCAAGTGGGGGGGCCATGGCATCTGCGAGGTCTCTGGCTGCGCCACTTGTAGGCCTTTTATACTCTGCCGGCGCTTGGAGAAGGGGGACCCGAGGAAATATCATTTCCGAGGATCTCGATACGATTGATATTCCGCGGCTCGTTCGCGTATGGATGCATTGCGGCGCATGCCCGCAAGGTCCCGCGGTAGGAATGGGTTCAAGGTGGAGGTCCGCGCCTACAGCAGACCGCGCCCGTTTCAGGGTTACACCGCAGAGCAGACAGTTGGTGTCGAGTCTCGGACCGCTGTGGTGTTCGTTGCAGTGTCCCGTTTCGAAGGTCGGCAGTACAGAAAAACTTGTCGTGAAGTCAGGACAGCGCATCGGTAAGCGAAGTTCATTCACGCACCGGTCTGGCCAATACAACAGAGAAGGAGTAATGACGACGAAATGCGAAGTGTAAAGCGCGAGCAAGCGCAAGCGGTCCAGCCACCAGATACAGATAATCAGTGGGTACAGTGACGTGTCGACGAGGCGCAGACGCCACAGAAAGGGTTCGGGGCGTGATAGCAGGACCCCAAGATCCAGGGTCAAGGCAAATGACCGGGTCGAGGCGCTGTGCACGGGTCAGACCATTCCGGCTGAACCGCCGGAAATTCGAAAGAATGTCCAACTGGTGGCTCGAGTTCCAGCAACATGATGACGCACAACACTGGCTCAGGATTCGAGGGCATAAGCTGATACAGCCTCAAGACGGCGTTTCTACGATGTTGTGAGCGTCTCTGGTTTCACGAGTTGAAACTCCAACGCACAGAGGACGCAACCCAGAGCAAAGGAGCCGTCTTGATATCCAGAGGGACCGCTAAACGATTCCGCAAGATTGTGCGCAGTGAAATATATCGTTGCGTGTATAATGGTGTGGTAATGCCGGCCGTGGGTCGCGATAGCGGCGTAGAACTCGAGATGCGCCACAGTTGCGTCTCCAGGCCTATAGCGCTACCCAGTGACGGGGATCATCCAGTGTAGAGGCACGTGTTGTGTGTTGGACATGATTCGGGCGAGCGCAGAGTAAAAGCACTGTGGTTTGGGGCATGATCGGGATGAAGAGCAGTTCGCGGCAATTCCCCGATAGGAGATCGCCTTAGGTTTTCAAGTTTGGTCCCGCGAGAGTGCATAGCCGCAGGACCCCATCGATCTCGAGTCCCAGGTTCCGCACTTCTACGGGTACCTGAAGAATTGTTTGGCGCTTCTAGTCTGTTTTTCGTCCTTCGAAGTATGGGGTAATCACGCATCACGCATGCATCCATTGCGGTAAAAGAGGAACAGGGCTCGTCACAAGTACACAGTACAGTGCGAAAAAGATACACACACACAAGCAGACGAGGGGAGGCTACAACCACAGACTGGCCTTTGTCCCTGGATCCCGTCTGACCATAATTACACGCAGTGTGGCAAGCGCAGTGCATGCCCGACTTGGGGGAGACTCGGAGACACATCAAAGGGATAGACAACAAGAAAGAAGGGGTCCAGGAGGGTAGAGACACATCAGGAAGCGCGGGAACAAGGGAATGGAGCGGAAGAAGCGGCAAAACGGGTATGAAGTCCAGACGCCCGGGGTATGTATGTGGTCAGGAGGGGCCTTGCGCATGCGAAAGTATCGAAACCGCAGCGATCTTCTAGGTCGTATCGGCAAGTTTCGTGTCGGTGGGCGTGAGGTTAGGCGTAATTGTCGATTTGCTGTGTGTGCGTGTGATTGCAGGCGTGGCTGTGTGGCGTGTGGGGATGTCTGAGGGCGTAGAGAGATTCAGGCGAGGACGAGGGTGAGAGCGTTGGCGGCGCGGGTGTCGGTAGGGGGATGAGGCGAGGGTTCGGGCGTCGCAGACGAGCCTTAGAAGGTGTGCCCCAAGTCGGAATGCTGCGACGACTGGATTGGTACCACGACGCCTGCGAAGGCATCCTGCGCTGTGTAAGGCTGCAGTTGGCCAGCGGACCGTGAGCTGCCCGCGAGACCCATATGCAACGATCCTCTGATATCGCCCGACAGCGGGGAGGCAGCAGCGCCCGGAGCCTCAGTGACGGAGGTAGGTGATTGGGTGCCCTGGGTTGTAGGGACACCATTTGTCGGCTAACATGGCCGACGGGTATAAGACGATGGTCTAAGGGGATCGCAAGGAAATAAACGGACCAGAGAGGAGGGCGCGGCTCTGTACGGAGCGACGGTCGCGCTCGAGCTTGACGAGCGGTTGTCCGTGCTGCGAGAATACTCTCCGCGGTCCTGTTCCGTGCGTTAGAGAGGTGGTCAGACTATGATAGCGGAGCGTCCGTGATCGCGTACCTCGCCTACAGGAGGGTGGGTGGGCACGCCGTTGCGCGAGAAGAAATCATTATCGGGCGACGGCGAAGGTGGCGGAGAGGGCATAATGATCGGCGTATGTGAAAGGTATCGAGAAGGAGCGGCGACGATTGGAGGAAGGAAGGGAAGGGGCGAGGAAACGAGACAAGATGGGTTGGTCACTTTATAGCATTTCGGCACGTACGTGAGCTTCCCACGTCGTGGGGTCGCGTTTCCGATATTTCCGCAGCTAAGAATCCCGGTTAACCTACAAAATGATGCTGTTCTCGGGTCTGTCGGCGCCTGTGATTTGCCCTGATGTAGAACAAGACTGGTGTGATAAGGCTGGGCTCAAGCATCCTTGACCGGTCGCGGCGTCGAGAGCACGCTATAGACGTTGTGGAAGGTGGTGGAACGAGGGAGAGTGTCGAACCGCTGACGGATTGCATCAACCATGGCGTCTCGTTCTCAGGACCCGTTAGCGCCACCTGGGCCCGCGACCGGACTCAAGCATCGGCGTACCTGCGGCTTTAGGCATCGTGTAAGACGGACCAGCTTCTGTGCGGCGCACAAGTCCATTCCTGAGGTCGCCCGCGCGGCCAAAGGAAGGCAATCGAAGCGGTGCTCCTGGCCCTGTACCATGACATCCCGGGAACGTTCGAGCGCAGAGACTCACGGCCTGCGGATCGATCTCCAGCAGACGCCAAAGTATTCTGCATGCTCCAGGGCGCCGAAACGTGACATGGGAAGTGACTTCGGGCGTTCTGTATCGCACTGTTTTGGCGCGCGGGCAGATGCGAAGCGTCCTGAAGAGTGTTACGTTAGCTATGTAGCTTGGATGCAACGGCTCCATCTCAGGCAATACAGACGCTCTCCGCGCCACATCTGTCCACAAGCAGGTCTTGCTTTCGGGATGAGTCTACGTGGCATTGATTGCGTTTTTCAGTAACCGTTAGAGCGCCGATTGCAAAGGTATAGTATACCAGCACATCATTAGTCGCGCGCTCACACTCCATGCAAGAAATGGAGATGTGCAGGTACCGAGAAGCCCAGTACGAGTAGCGCCCATAACATTCAGGACGAAGTTTTCAACGTGCGGGGAAGTCGGATGCCAGACCACGTGTAGATGGCTCATGTCGACGCCGACAGCCACGTAACGGAAAACGGTAGACTAGAAGACAAACTTCCGCAATAAGGTACCCTCTTGATGAGCGTCAGAGCTGGACGCAATCCAGTGCGATGGGATCGCACGGGAAGGGAAGCGGGAGGCGTGAACGTATCAAAGAACTAAGGGAGCTGGACGCTTATGAAACATTGATTTGTAAGCGGGCGCTAAACTGAAGGTCCCTCCGCGAAGCGCAACGCGCGCGCGCCGAAGGCGCGCGCTTGCCAATGTCATGCCCCCGCGAAGCGGGGGTATCACTTTGGCATCAATCAATATCGTTATCGCTGTCGTCCCAAGCACTGGCGCGTGCATCCACAGCACAGGCCGTGCCGACAGGAGGAATAGAACACAGATGGTACACGTATCGTCCAGTTTGGACAGGTCGGCCTGCATATGTGGAACGGCGGGCATGTACAATGCAGTGAACATCGCGAGCGCATTGTACAGCGATTGGGCTGTAATCCAGCCGCACAAGCCATCCCAAATGAGCAATGTCGAGAGTTGAGACACAAGAACGCGATCGTATGGCGCGGCGGACATGGGTGCGACGCTTGCTTGAATTGTATCTCCCGTGTCGCCGCGAATCGCTATCAGGTCGCCGTAGACTGCGTACGCCCGTGATAGACCCATTCTCATAATGATAGTAAAAGCAGGGGTGGCGTAGGTCCTGTTTTTCCCCCAGATGGACTGCGAGTAAGAGCGGTTGATGTTGGTTAGGACATCGTACGGACGGATGGCCATAGCACCAGAATACGGACATCAAGCACCTGACACTGGCAAGGAGGACTGCCGTGCCCTGCGTCAAACCAGGTCGCCAGGCCTATGAGCGGGAAACGTTACGAATCATCGCCACGAGCCCGGTGACCCGGTCGTTCTTTCCAAGCATAGCCGGGGAATGCAGAGAAGACGCAGTGACGAGCAGATGGCTCAGGCCACGTCAAGTCGTTGGCCGCCGGGCGGGCACGTTTGAGGTCGCGGGCAGCGTGGTTACGGGATCATGATGGCACTGAGCTCAAAGTTGATGCGGAGTTGAACCGGAACGGACGGGCTGACCATTCAGAAATGAATATTTATCAGTACACTATAGTAGCACATGGGGAAGTAGCCGGACATGTGAAGGATAAAGTGTGCGGGTAGTAAGTAGGACGAAGAGAGCATGGGATCATGGAGCAGCGCTGACTAGCTGTACAGTACACAAACTCAGACGGACCCAGACTCACACATCATGCGCACTATGACATGCCCTGAGGGTGTCCTTCGTTTGGTTCGATGTCACTCTTCCATTCTTCCAGCGGGCGTTCGTCGTTAGAGAGCGAAAACGCATCGCTGTTCGCATATGATGCAGAAGACATGGCTAGACGATTACGATGTCAGACCGGAAAGGAAAGGCGGCAACGAACTACGCACGCGTGCTCCAGAGGCCAGGAGACCGGCCGACAGGCTGACAGGATCGGATATGCATCAGTCATACATTGCGCGCGACATAAACGAAGGACGCACAATGGGAACTCTCGGCATCTGCGTCTCCTGGCGAGAGAAGAACCGCAGCGATGGGGTCTGCGGCTGGGAGGCGGGCTGTGGCGAGGAATATCCAGCATATGTATCCGAGGTAACTTCCGCGTCGAGCATGAAGGGCGAAGAGACGTGATTGGAAGGTGTGGCGGCGTGACTGTTGGCACCAGTCTGCCAAGGATTACCCACGAAACGATGGTAAGGGTCGTGTATCGGCCGTACAAATGCATTGTCTACGTCCGTCGCAAAGACGCTCGGCGTTGACGGTCCAGCGGTCGATGTCCTAGCATGATGCAGCTGGTAACTCGTAGTCGTGGATTCGAACGGCATGTAGTCCTCGGGGCGGCTAGATAACGAGCACTGATTAGAGGGGCCCGTGCTCGCTATACCATCCTGTAGCTGCAGCGAATGAATATCTCATATATGCCTGTTTGCGAAACCGCCCGTGGGCACACGTACAGCGCCGAAATCCAATAACGAATCCGCCGTAGCCTCGTCAATAAAGCTGGACGAAAGCTGCACGCCGGCGACCTACATAAGGGTAAGCATGCTATGCAGACGAAATAGAACGACGTGCCTCGCTATTGGCGAGAACGGGCGCATCCTTGTCCGGCTGCGACTTCGGGAATCTATTGCCGATGTTCAGAGAGGCAAAGCAACCCATTGGAGATACGTACAGAGATACGAGTTCGTCCAGCTCGTCGTCCTCTAGCGTGTGCTCATACCTCGCAGCTTCTGTCTCGGCGAGGAACTGGCGCGCAATATCGCCCAAATGCGCAGAGCCCGGCTCCCCTTGACTGGCGAGCAGCTGCCCGATAATCCAGCATAGCGCTTTCTGCACGTTCTTGAGCCCTTGGCGGGACGTGACCTGCTTGCGCACGCTTCCACGTTCACACTACGCCCTGAGTTAGTGCGCACACTGACTGCCAGGACGTATACTGCACGCACTGGTTTACCACTGGCCGAGCAGCGCCTGCACGTATTGGAGTCCGCCACGATTATGCATTTGAGTTTCCTACAGGACGTTAGGGAAATTAACTTAGTCAAGATTTAGTCGAAACAACGCACATCTTGCTGCACAATCTGCAGGCCTTGTTGACCGTGGGGCCCTTGGCATCATTGGATGCCTTAGACTGCTGGCCGTTCTTGCTGGTAACGTCTTTCGTGCGGGGCATATTCTTGACTTGAGGCGCGCGACGCCTCGTAGTGAAGGTAGGAGGAAGAAGTGCGGGGATGAGGGGACGATCCGGCAAAAATATAAACGATTCGGCCAAGCGTCGGCGAACTGTTTCCCGACCAGCGCCAAACAGCTGTGGGATACGTCCGTCGTGGCCCTCCAAGCTCTGTGTACAGGGATAGCTAGGAGTACCCTGCGCTGTAAGCTGGCCCCTGCAGTGGACTCCCACCTGATCACAAGCATTGCAGCCGTTCCCCAGGCGCCCTATCGAAGGAAGCAGAAGGCGCGGTCATAGTGTTCCGAGCAAGCCGAGTCGTCGACGCGGCTGTGGCAAGTACGGGTGCGCATCCTATGCACAAGATTTGCGAAGCGAAGCGAGGTGGTATTGATATTCTGGAGATGAACTATGAGAGCTTGGGGAGGGGCATTGAACACATTGGAACAAAGTTCGGAGTGCGCCAGGCCTCCTAGACGTGTAATTTGCAGTTCCTAGGCCTGAAGCTTGTACGAAGTCTGACTTCCGTCGAAGTGACACGAAAAGACTCACTTTGAGGATCGCAAGTCTCGGCTTGCGTACACCGAACGCATTGGATCGGAGCGAGATATATCAGAACGAGAGAAAGGTGGCAAGAAACATGACAGTCGTTTTTCATGAGAAGGCAAGTGTTACGCCGCAACGGCTCCCTGCATGGCATCTGAGAGCTGAAGATGCGTCATACACCATATCGCTGCTGAAGTTGAAAAAACCAGCGCGAATGCCCTAAACCCCTCCGACGAGCATTACATGATTGTCCGGGCACATCCTCATAACGCGCGCAGCGGCGACCAGATGGGGTGAAAGATACAGATCGATGGAGCTGTCACGACAGAAATGCGGGAGGACAAAAACTGCGGTTACAGAACAGGACCTTGCAAACAAACGAGCTGCCATGCCACTGCGACGGTTCCGTCGTCGGCACCTCTGTCTCCCTGCTGCTCGCAGTTCCGCTCACCCCCAATCCAGCGAGGAGCGCCGTAGCCAGAAGAGTGTAGAAGACCACAGAGCACGAAAGTAAGACCCAGTTGCCACTTCAGACGGAACATAGACGCCAGCCCAAACCCTCGGCAGCGTAAATCCTGACGTATGTCAGGAAACGGCCTTCGAGACCCGTTGTCGTGCCATGCGTGTGTGCGTGTGTGAGGACCGTCGTGTGAGCGCCCAAGGGCCGTTACAGTGGGTCTCTGAGATCAGCATGGATTCATGGCCAGGCGTAGGCGGGCCCAGAGCGCGGTCAAGTGGCAGGCGCCCCGGCTGGTACGTCGATAGCAGGGGCTTCGAGAGCAACGCAAATGTCGAGATGATAGGCCAAACAATCCTGGGTGCGCAAAGACAGCGGTGGGCAGGAGATGGCGATAATGAGAGGGACCGGGCGCTTCGCGGAGTCGGACTTTCCGGTCCGACAATCCCCGTCGCGCGCCGGCGCATCCTCTTAGCAGTATTTACTCGCGCAACCGCCTTTACATTTCTTACCTTTCCTTCGTCTATGTTGGAGTACTTCGCTCCTATACAAACAATCCATCGGGTACAGATTTTAGGCGCGAGCTGCAATTAGAAGCCTGGGATGTACCGGAGAAGTAGAGAGAAGCCGGCAAACCACCGACGACCTTAGCCTGAGATTGCGGAGCTCGGAGTTCCGAAGGGTTTGAGGCCCAGGATTACTCGATTGGGCGCTTGAGGGTCAAGTGCGCCGCACGAGTGTGCGAACGCGATGGAGGCACATTCGCCGAAGACGCGGAAATGAACTCCCGAAGCAAAATAGAACTGAGGGAGCACCTCAGTGGCGCGAATTTTCTGACACAGTGTTGACAACAGAATGATCTAGATGACGATGCGTCCCGCGACAGTGATCGGCAACGTCTGCGTCCAGAACCACGACAATGCAGCCGAGATTGCTCACACTCAGGCGTCTCATTGAGAACTTATGCCCGTGTGTCCCTACAGGTACGTCACTGCTGTGGAAAGGTAGAAAGAAGAATGTTGCTGTTCATAAACTGGAAGTGGTCCGCCGTATATACTGGATCGCACTTCACGCTTAACACATATGGCAGTCTAATTGTATGCGTCTTTGTTCGTCATCGCATCCGCTGTTGAGCTTTCGGGACCTGATACGAGTCACATCGATCGCGAATGGGGAACATATTGACGATCTGGTGAGCGTAGGAAGGGAACACTTGGCGAATGACCGCGTACCACTCTAGACGACTCTCGACATGTTATTGAGGGGATTAAGGAAGGGCGAGGGTCAGTTGTCAAGGCACAAAACGTCTGGCGGTTGAACGCCAGGTATCTGGGGAAGGCGCGGTAGCCGTGGTGAGTATCTAGCGCTGGGCTCATGCGGCGTATCCGACTCACGTCGACTCCGATTACTGCAGCATCTACGCCCAGACACTGCTGAGGTCGGTAGGCAGCTCACGCGGCTGCTTGTTGGGAAGGATGTCGAGCTCATAACCGAGGTAGACATCTTCGAATGTGTATGCGGTCGCGTCCACACTGGCAGTAATGGCGGGGTTGCCAGGCTCTCCTGAAGCGGGCGGCGCATCGATGACGGGCGGGCGATTGGGCACTACGTCCGAATCTCCTGCGAATGAGTGAGCCCATTGATACGCCTCGACCTCAAAGGTGCGAACCACATCCGTTCGCCGGATCGGGTTTTGAGAGCGAGCGGCTGCTGACTACGTTGACCTGTATAATATGACCGCGTGTTCAGCGTCGATGGTCAAGACAGCGAGGCTGACGTACACGAGGGTTGGACTGCAGCGATGCAGCGCTATCGTTTGCCTGCTGGCCGCTGCTTGGCGAGGGGGGCATTCCTCCTGAAGAGTCAAAGCTGGCCTTGGTAGACATATAGGAGAAGGAGGTAGAGTCGAAGAAGAGGAGGTCGAGAGTGTAGTGGGCGTAAATTGGGGGTACCGAATTTATAGCCAAGGTAGTCGGTTGGGCAGAGGGCACAAAGCACAAACAGGCATTACAATCGCCGTGAAGCATGACTCGGTTATGAGGTGTCCAGGTAGGGTCATATCCTTCTGGTTATACTGGCCACGAGGCGTTTCGGATCGCCATCCCCCGCGTGGGTCGAGGGCCCTGTGATTCGCTGTGAACATGCTTTCAAAGCGTGCTGGGCGGGATATATATCGCCGGGTCTAGAGTGCTGATCATCCTGGTATCGGCAGTATGAAGTTCTAAGCACGCGCGCTGCTCGCGAGCGATGGCGGAAAGAAGAGTCGGCACGTTATTTGCACCCGTTTGCCCACTCGTCCCCGATGTCCGGGGGCACATTCTACTCAGTTCGCGGTGACGGACGTCTGTCGCGGATATAAAACCATCTGTAGCAAAGGACGCCCATCCATTCAGGTATAACACTAGCGTGGATCTAAGAGACACGAAACGGACAATGCATTTACAATGATCCCGGCGTGGAGATAGACGACGGATGATACAGGTACTGATATTAACGGCTCGTCTCGCGTGCATCTCTATGGACATGCTAGTGTCCACAATGCCTCATGAAGTCGAGGTTCTGCGGAGTATCAGTCGAGGCCGATGCCGCGTTGTTCCACTCGAAGCTCCCGAGGCCGTCGACTTGCTGGTTTCGCCTGCCAGGCTCTTCGGTGTTCCAGGTAAAATTGAAGCTTCCGGCCTCAGAGAAACTAGGGTTGTCCAAGATCGAGCCGCGCTCCTCAAATTCGGCGAGGAATGTCTCCAGGCAGACGGTCGCTGGAGAAGGCGTCAGAATCTTACTACAGTGACTTGGTATGAGAGGTCAACATACCCTGGTTCGCCTGCGAATAGATACCGTAGTTCATGTCGGCGGTCGAACTCCTGGTAGAGGGAGAGCTGCTCCAGGAGTTGAAGGGCACCTGGAAACACCGTCGGCAAGACAGCACAGGAGGATAGTAACCACTAACCTCGTGTAAAACGTCGGCAGGAACGGTGCATCTTTGCTCCGCGTCAGTCAGACATCACACAGCGCACGATACAGCTAAGACGAACCCATCAAGATCGACACGCGCGGGCGTAACTCCTGCCGTCGCGGTTCGTACCGGCCACACGGCAGGATTGTAGGTCGAAAACGCATCGAAGACATTCGCATCCAACGCGAAAGGATAATCGTTAACGTGTACGGCGGCGTGAGGAGCAGCGGTAGACGACTGGTCGATGTCCCGTCAGGTTGGCAACAGGAAACGAGGGCGAGGTGAGACGTACGCTGAAGTCATCGAAAGCAAAGGAAGCCGAAAATGTCATGTCGAACCTCCCGATGTCATGATCTGCCCAGGTTTGCGCAGAAGGCTCCGCAAGATGAACGCTGCATGAGGCGTTAGCTAGACTTTAAGCACCGACGCACAAAGGCGACAAGCACTCACCCGTAACCGCCACCGATACTATCTGTAGTAACGGCCGATGCTCGCATGTTGATAGAGTCGTAGGCGGACGACCATAGGGTATTTCGCCGCTCGACGTGGAAGGGTAGGTGTCGTCAATAGGAGGATGAGAGACACCGAATGACTGATGATTGTGTGGGGAGATGACGTCGTCAAGATTACATCGAGTACCTGGGAAGATGCAGAGACGTACGAGGAGATGGCTAGGGACGGCCGTGGGAACGGCGACATCATTCGAGTTGACGACGTCGACCTGGCTCGTGAAACTGCCGAGGAAGAGTCCGCTGTGCAGGACGTTAGGTACAAATCGAGTAGCGTGCGGAAAGCAGTGAAGGCTAACCCTAAAGTGCTATCTTGATCTTGCTGGGGCGTGACGTCCGCCGTCGCGTCCGCCTGATGTAACGCGTCTGCCTGCGTCTGGGCGGCGACGGGCTGGGCACACAGTTCGCATCAACATACTTCTTGTACGCAGACGGGCTCGCTTTGCTGCCGCACCTGGGTTGCATCCATCTGAGCCTTCGGACCGCGCGATCGAATGGGTCTAAGACGGCACTAGGTTTTTGTAAGAAACCAATAACGCGTGCGAGCTTGCTCTCTACCTTGTCCGCTCGACCTCTGCGCACACATCGCGGGCATGGAACTTCGCCAGTAGCAGAGCGATCGCATTTGGCGTGCCTAAGCAGACTATCAGCATACTACACCGCAACTGTAGCGCACACGTACGACAAATGACACGGTTCGCATGCCCAGTACGTTGCAGCTACCTGGAGGCTCATATCCGACTGTACGCAGGAAAAGGTGCAAGACGCGAAGAAAAGGTGCAAGACGCGAAGCTCTGAGCGGCAGAGGCATGTCTTTGGTAAAGTTTTTTCCCGCTACCTTGGTAGTGGGTCTTAGCAGCACGACGCCGAATCCGCAATAGAAAACTAACTGATATAGATCTCCTCGATTGATGGGCATTTCCATCCGCGGAGCAGCCCGCGGAGCAGCGTCCTCAGACGGCAATTCGCCGTCCGCTGCTTGCCTCTTTCTTTAATGGCGATCCGTGATTTTGCCGATGCGCTCTCATGCGCATCCTCTGTCGTGCGCCATCTACGCGCCGTCTGCGCTCACTTCAGTCACATTGAACTACCTATCTCGACTTTTGCGTGTTGCGGTGCGAGCGGCGCGGCGCAAAGCGCCGCGCGCGAGCACCGCCAGCACCGAACGCGTCGCTGCTGCCTTCGCCGGCATTGCCAGCGCAGGAAAGGGGTTCACAGGCAAGCCCGTCATCGCGGGTTACTGGCCGTCATATCCCGCAACCTCGTCCAGCCAAAGGACATTCCGTTTGGCAAATTCACTCACATCGACTGGTTCGTGGCCGAGTCGACGCCGACATACGAGCTTGGTTTCGGCGGCGCAGAGAACCTGTTCGCGCCCATCGTCTCACGCGTCAAGAAGGCTCGCGTCTCGGTCAGCCTGAGCATTGGTGGCTGGACAGGTTATTTACTTCTCGGACCTCTTCGCTAATGCCACCGGGCGCGCCGCATACGCCAAAAGCGTCAAAAGACCCTCGACAAGTACGGGTTCAGCGGGCGCGGATTTTGACTGGGAGTTCCTGGCTCTCAGGCAAGCTTACATAGTGCGCTCAGCGTCGACGAAATCAGACTTGGCCTATTCTGCGATCGATTCTTGTGCTCCAATACCTTTCGATGCGCGTCGAAACGAGAACGTGAATCGACTTGGACTTCCCCAGATTCTGCGGGAGCCGATTATGACATCGAGGAGCTACGTAGTACGGCTATTCTCGTAGATTGCGTGCGCGTCGAAACTGCCTCTCTTCCTCGTTCTCGTCACCTGTCCGCCTTGCGCGTGATGAACACGGGTTCATTCATTCCTCTCCCACATCATCCGGCCTCCCCATGCGTGCGCTCGCCATTGACAGGTCGCACGTGCAGACGTTCCCAGAGCATCCTCATCCACGCCAGCCCTCGCAGAGCGTGCTGCTCGGGCGTGGACGACTTGGCGGCAACGGGTCCGTCTTTGCGCCTTAACTGGACGTCGCGCTCGAGGCCGCGCTCGCGGCGCAATACGTTATATCTTGGACTGCATAGTCGGTCCCTCATCGCTGCGGCTCCTCGCAGAGTGTGCTGGTCGTGCGATGGTGAACAGCTCGCTGACTACGGTGATCTCCGGGGGCTGGAAGCGAGGTTGGGCCGGCCTGCGGCTCCTTCAGGAGTCTGCTGCAGAGTTTGAAGCCCGGGTTTGACAGTGCGGCGCTCTGTTACGGACGTCGTCCTCGTCTCTCGGTTCCCTGACACGGTGTATCTTTTCTCAGCCGCTGGTCTGTCCTGTCGGACGGTCGCGCGCGAACCATTCGTTTGGGGAAGAAATCAGTCCATACACCAAATTCAGTTGATGGTGAAGTTTCGCTCAAAGTCCTTCCAGCGCACAGGCCTCGAATCTCGTAGGTCTTGCAGTAGGCATGTTCCGCAGAGCCTGCACCACCGCTGTTGTCGTATTCTTCCCTTGAATGCCATTGTCACTTGGTAGCACTCCGGAAAAGATAAGTCCAGATGCACAGTTGGACTGCGAGTGCACTGCGTCGTGGCGTGGTCTTTGATACTCGTAACGACGCAAGAGACCTCACACTGAGGCATAGGCTGTTCTCAGTCGCAGCTCTCCCACCAGCTCTGGCTGAGTGTAAGTTTACGGGAGAATCAGTACTTGCATGACGAACACCGCTTGACCTCAGGATGAACTCGGGCGCGAGTAACAATGCACAGTTACAGCAGCTTTTCCTACAGCATCGCTCCCAGCGCAGTACTTCTGGGAAGCAAAAGGTAGCGGGCACTGCCGGAACGGCCTATACGACTTATATGTTACAGCTCGGTCGGACGTTGCAGTCCACCAAGATACGCGCTGCCCATCCGACCCTGCGCGCTGCCCATCCGACAACTATCGGAGGTCGTCCGCCATTGAAACATTCGGAATAATCCCGACGTTGACGCCGCGTAGGTGCCGCGTCGGAAAGCGCGCGAGAGGGACGGCGGAGTGGCAGGTCAAGGGGTTGACAGCGGCAAAATCCGATACTACAAGTGGGTGGGTGGGTGTCCCGGGCAACCCGGATATTTCGATTTCTCATAGCTCATAAGTAGCTTCACAGAGGGCCTGTCAAGTCCTCTAAATAGGCTGGAAATCGTGTTTCGTGACTTCTAACTGCCTCGTCTGTCATCCCCTGTCAAACCGGCAACTGTCCGGGGCCTGATCGGACCGGCGGTTTAATCCCGCGAGCGGGTATTCGTCGCTTGTGCTCTTTCTTCCACCCTCTCCACCGTCTGGAGCCCAAGACGCGCAACCGAGTCTTGCTCGTGTCTTAATATACGTACAATCGACGACCGTGCTCCTTATCAAGACCCAGCCGCGTTTGTCCTTCTAAATTTCCATGCGCGACGAACGCGATGCACGCACTACTCCAGGCGGTCCCTGGTCTTCACTCTCAGTTCTGAGCCCACGCAGGACGATGCCCATAAGCGCACCATGCTTCTTACTGTCTGCAGATACCATTACTCGTTGTTTCTTCCGCACAGTTGCTGCACATCCATTCCTTCGCTGCGATACTCCACCTGACTACGCCGGATGCTGCTGTCCCGCGACATTCAGACGCCGTATTCTGGTTCCCCGCGCTCTCTCTGCGTATGGTCTAGTGTCTGGCCTACCTCTAATGCAATAATCGGACACAGGACACTACTTCTATCTTTGGGCGGCAGCGTCATGGCCCAATCTGAGCATTCCTATGCTTTCCCAGCCGTATTCTTCGTCTATTTCCACTTGCTTCACTTAGGTGCCCGAGTCAATGATCCGGCCCGCATGATTCCCGGTCAACAAAAAGCTTTCTTCCCATCGCTCCTACGCCGTTTCGACGTTTACGCTGTATCATTGCCTATTCCGCTCTCTAGTCGTCATCCAGATGTGCTCCTGCGCGAAAGGGCCAATCCTCAAGAGCGGAGAATTCCCGTCTCGCGAGGACGACATGATTGAATGCACCTATAAGGGCTGCGAGAGCCGCTACGTACGTCCCGAGCTATTCTCTGGACAACGATTGTCGCTGAAATCAGCCTCAAGTATCAGCGAAGTTGTGTCGACATCGAGCCGGGCGAGACAGTGTCTCCATGGGTATGCGAGCACTGCCGTAAAGGAGTGTCAGATGAGCCTGGTACGGGTAATAATGATCGTGCATCAAAGCGCCGACGGAAAGATCCTGCCAAGTAAGCTTTATATACTAGTTCTAGTGATGCATATCGATTATTCTATATATTTACGACGGCCTACGTCCACGCTTCGTCCCTCTACAGCCCCCCCCGGAAGCAAATCGGAAGCAATTGGGTGGGTGGGTGTCCCTCAGGTTGCGGATATTTCGATCTGGCGGTCGAGTGTAGTAGATTCCTCGGCTGACAACCCCTTGGATGCAGTTCAATTCCCCGACCTCGACAAGCGTTTGGACCACCGAGCCCGACGATACATGTCAGGTAGCAGAATGGGCAGGGGCGCTCGCATATCAGTTTCCGCGGACTAGCAGCGCCCGCAGATTTATGCTGTGTATCAATGAGGACGGAGTGCCGTTTTTTTTCCCGACGATGCGAGTACGGTGTCCACAGCAACGTACCTGCGGACACCGTCCGCGCGTCCGCCCGCGGCTGTTCTTCCTGTTTACCACCGGTCTCGCTGTACTACGCCCTAGCAACGTCACGTACCTCCTTTCTGGTACTTAGCAGGAAGGTCCTCTGCACATGGCGTGGTTCAAATCCCGGTCTGCTTCTAGTATTGTTTGCGGGAACGCGGGGTTCGGACGATTTCTCTTGACCCGTTGCCTTGACTCAGGTGGCAACGGTCTCTAACTAAACACTGGTATCCGCACCACGGTCTACATCCAACCGAAATTGGTAAACGGAGATGCGCTGCGGCGACGGACGGTCCTCGCCCATCGCCCATTGCACAACGGCAACTTCTCGGGTTATACACTCCCGGGCCGCCCGTCGGAATTATTGTGTAGAATTCCGCCTTGAGAGTTAGAACACTCCGGTTGTTAGACCGATGTGGATTACAGACGACGACTCCCAGAGTCTCGACGCCCTTTATATACAGGTAGAACGAGTCATTACATAAATTCAGGATTATTCCATATGAGTCAAAATGATTCCGAGAATGAGTACCTGCGCAGCGTGCGCAGAAACCCGCAGTTGCACAATTGGTTCCGAGAACTCCAACACACTCCTTGCAGCCCTATATAAGAGAGTCAAGACGGTTGGCCTTTCAGAAACTAACTACTCCGCCTCCAAACCTCGAGAAGCTTTTTCAACGATGTCCTCTACTCCCAAGAAGTCCTCCACTCCCACTCAACCGACTGCCTCACAGGCTCGCTTCACTCATATTTATGACCTCCACGTACTAATTACTACTTTAGCACTCGGGAAACGCCAACGTCAACTACGCTGCTGTCTTCAACGCCTCCGCGGCAGCGACGTCCTGTCCTTACGCTTCAGACCTCGCCCATGTCTGGGGAAGTGCGCCTCGACCCAACGCCGGAGTACAAGCTCCCACATCGGCGCAAGTAAGCGAATACAGATTGCTGACGTCCTCGGACTGACTCTGCATTGCCGTCGAAGGTCAACAGTGAGGCCCAAGGCGGAACGGCTATGCCTGTAACGGCTGCGCAGCTCTTCAACAACGCCACGAACGCGTCCGCGGCGCCTGCAGCTGCCGCGGACCTCGCCCACTTCTGGTGTCCCGGCACCGCCAAGCGCAACACGTGAGGGATGCATGTCGTCCCCAACACCTGGATCTTTCTTGTCGCGTTCAGTACCTGTAGTAGCGTGCTCTTGTTTCCCGCTCGAGTCTCAATAGATCGTCATAGTATGCATCGCGATTACAGTAGTCGGATGTCAGGGCTCGAGCTCGCGCTTCGGACAAGTGTGATACGAAACCATTGCGCAGCTTGAGTGCGATGTAAGTGGGCAGTCTTCGGATTGTTGGTATCCGAGGATTTCCGGCTCCCGATGACCTGTGACTCACCCAACATAAATCTGCATAGGAGGACTGGGCGGACGTTACGCCTTTCCGGTTACTTCACCTGCATTCACCGCAACGTCTATTTACAGGTATCCTACAGTATTATAGCTAGGAAGCTCTGTCCGGCGGAGCTCGGTACACTTTCCACATCGCCGAATCTGGCCATTCACCGAGTCTCGTTCGGTGAAATGGATGCATCACCGAAAATTAGTCGAGAAGGGAAACGGTGGACTGCAGGGAGTCTGACAGTGATTACGATAGCATGGCCCGTTTCCCGAGTTACCCCGCGCAATTTCGCGCCGTTAGAACCGAGCGCTTCAAGTTCCGACGTTCCATATTCCCACAAGTCTCTCTAGATCGATTCCGTGAATGCTATCGTCCGCTGGATGTCTCTTTTGGGTTCGAAAAGTGAATATGTCTACAGGACTAGGGCGGGAAAACTTGTGTACTGTAGGTCTTATTGCGAATCACGAACGTAGCGTCGTCGGGTCATCTCAGTCTGTGGACTGATGGGGAGGAGGTGGGAAGATACGATATGGATGGGAAGAGAAGATGAAGTTACAAGATGTGCATGTATGTCTCGAGACTCATGCCGTGTTCTTTCTAGTAATATCCAAATCCTCCGGTGGGACGATCGACGTCAAAGTTCTGCGGAGCACCAAAGCCCAATCCGAGGCTGTCTGCGTATGAGAGTGGCATTCCAGGATCTGCAGGTAGAGTATTGTGGACTGCGTTAGCTGCGGAAGGCATCAGACAACGACTGCACGCGGAGCGTTGACTCACCTTGGATTGCACCACGGTAGTTCGCCTCTGCGTCCGCATTGGAAGTTGAAGTCAGCGTGGGTGAGGGAAAAGACGTGATAGTGTCATAGGATTCCTTCGCTGTATCGTAGTCAAGCTACCGCGGAATGCGTTATTAGTCCATGAAGCAGTGTGGTAGTTCTCGCTTGCCTCAAAGCCTGCGTCAGTCGCCGAATAGGATGTTGGATTGAAGATCGACGACACATCAATATTACCGCCCGACGTTGGAGGGAAATCTGGGGCGATGTAGGGCATCTGAGCCTGCGCGAGAGGTCAGGTCTACAACGCGCGAAGTGAAGCGAGACATACAGATAGTTGGATGCCGTGGATATAAGCTATAATTAAAGCATCCAGAGGATTACCGCTGCGGCTGTCCAAGCTCTGCATGATACTACTGACGGGCACGCTGTGTCAGTGTCAGGTCGGATCCCACAAAAGCAACGGAAGCAACGGACTAACCCATCGTCGATGCGCGAAATACCCATGACTGGAGCTTGTATCACGTCTGGCGCTTGTGCCTGGGTAGCCGTGTCGGCGGAGGGTGGAATGTCGAACTCGTTGCGACGCGCGTGCCTCTCGCGTACAGCAGCCCGCTTTGTCTGCTGAACTTTCTTGGCATCCAGTACGGCGTTCGACTTCGATGGTCGCGACTTCGGACGGCGTGGTTTGATTGGTGTAAGGTGGCACTAACGAGTTGTCAGAACACGCGAAACGCGCATGAACACTGTCAACTGTTACTGTACCTCGATACGTCGGTCTACACATCGGACGCATGGACCACCACCACTGGAGGGGCGTTCACACCGACTCTTTCTGTGCCGTGTCAGTGTTAACATCGTGCGGATTATACTGCGTGAGATGGGCACGCACGCCGTCTGACACTTCTCACACGCCCAATTCGACATTGAGGCAAGTAGTGATTCTGCGGTATGCGAGCGAGAGTCTAGCCAAGCAGATCTTGAAGCGGGCAAAAGGCAGCACCAGTTATTCCACGCATTTTATACCCAATGACATTGGGACGGGATATCCGATGGCGAACTTCCGACGGACGGACAGGGACCGGGTCGGAGAGCGCGAGTCCATAAGCCTAGGCGCTGCATGTCCGAGAAACCTCGTAGAACTGTCGATTGAGATTCGGGATAGGCAGCGGAAACCGCGCTGGCGAACGCCGTTTACGAGGACCGAGAAATGGAACACTTCTCCAGTGCTTCGATGTGATCCCGTGTGCGGGTCATGCGCTCAACACTGGTAGGACATGCGCAAGGGCGGCATGCAATGTATCGAGGCAACAAGTATCGACACAGGCGACTGGTCGCGAATGGAGAATAAGCGCCGGTTGCGCGCGAGGATCGGCAGTGTTGCGCAAGCACGAGACGGCGGTCGCGCGCAGCGCCTCCAGGTCATGATAAGAGGCGCTCAAGAACGGCGATGAGGGTGCGCCGATAAGCGCAAAGTGTTGTGGTCGTCAGAGTCGAGAGCTAAGACGCGAACGGCGAGAACCGAGCGAGTGCGCACACTGTTATGTCCTGACCATCTATTCGACGATCCTAAGGCGAATCATTTGGCATGGAAAAATATGGTACTATGGGAGACTGCAATACCGCCAAGGACACACGACGATACGTTCAGAGACAGTAACACTCACACACGTTAAGACATCAAGCCATACAGACAGGAGTCAGAATCCGAGGACACGTTAAGCAATCTAGTAGAACACGGGATGGAACATCACCGCCGACATTCTACTCGTCGTCGTAAGCGCTGGGGTCGGGGACGGGCGGAGACACATTGTTCCAGTAGAACGCGGTGTCCGTGGGGAGGAACACGACGCGTTCTTCGTCCTCGCCGGCGGAAGTCAAGTCTCTAGGCGCCAGAGGCGGCGGCAGTCCAAACACGCTGTAAGCGAGGACGGCGCTAGCTTCGTTGTTGCACTCGTTTTCGGGACCGCGAGTGAAGATCTCCGAGTATGGGCCGTCCAACACAGTGTCATCCTGCATGATGCACTGTGTATTGACCTCAAGGGCGTCCACTCCCTATTATAGCATGTCAGCGCACAACAGGGAGAAGTCTTCAGTTACGGTTACCTCTGAACTGAAGGACTTCGTGACACTAGTTCCACCCGTGTTGCCCTCGATCGCGACTCCGAACAGCCTGCGGAGCGCCTACATGCAGCGCCCACGTCAGCTCAAAGCAGCATGCGATTCTAGCGCCGAAGAAGAAAACCTCGAGCAGGGCCTGAGACCCCTTGAAGAGACAGGCGCCAACGTCGCGGCGCGGTGGGAGATCCTGCCCAAGTCATTGGAGGGCAACGAGCGAGAGACCCACATGGAACATACCGGGCTAGATTCCTCGGTGGTTATGGGGACCACATTGGAGTCCGCAGCGCCTTTGTCGAGAAGGAGTCGGCTCCAGAAGAGCTGGAGATCGGCAGGGAACGAGACGCCCTGTGCGTAGTCGTCGTACCCCTTGGTAAACGCAAAGACGTTCGCGATAGTTCTGAGCAGAGTCTGCGCTACATAAATACGACATTCTCACGAAGTAAACAGATGTACTGACTTCGAGTAGATCGCGCAGGCGGAAATTGTTCAGCTGCAAAACACGTCAGCACGACACGAGCACAGACATCTTGCCTAACTAACCTGCTTTGGATTATCCGCGGTCTGTACAACCTTGGCGTAGTCCTTGTCAATCATCGGGTTAACCTTACGACGTCCATCGTCAGCATAACGGTCTGAGGCGCCATGCAATCCGAAGGTCCTGACCTTGTCCTTGTGCCCTGCATCCGCATTTCCGTCGTCGCCAATCGAGTTCCCAATGAGCATCGTATTCTAGACAAAGGGAGGAAGTATCGTATCAGCAAAGCGGTAGCAGTCCACGCGCAAGTACTGACTCAAGCTGTGGTCGCGAGTTCCAGTGCGGCGTAAAGGCAAGGCGGTCTAAGAGAACTTGACCGTGGGGGCTCTTGTGGGGGACCACGAGGGCGGTTATATACCCCTGAACCAGGAATGGCGAGTTCTCGCTCCGCGGCACGCACATTCCCGAGCCAATGGCACGTGTGCATTGTGCGCGGCGAAGGCGTGTTCTCGGAAATATTTCCCGCGGGCGCCGTATCATGTGGCCTGGCCCAGGATGAGCTGCGCACAGGTCTGGCATGTTGTGGGAGCGCCGAAAGTGATCGGGTCGCGTCACGGATTGGCGGCAACGTGGTGGATGAGGAGGAAGGGAGGTCGAGGCGGAGTTTCAGTAGACCTTCTCCTCCTCCTCCCGAGCTCGCGAAATAGTACATGACCTTCCAGACAGTCTCGTAGTGCGCTATAACAACCTAATATGTTGTGAAGCTATGGTGAATGGTGTTAAATCAAGGATTGCAGCCGTGCACAACACGTGCTTCCCGCACGCCAGGGGCTCCCGAACCGGGTATGCGGGGTGTCGTAACATGTTTGAGCGTCATCCAGCTGACGAAGTGTTTTATCCGTCTTCCCAGTTTGAGGTAGAGGTTCAAACCCCTTTAGGCCTCTTGCGTGCTGCAACAACACACATTTTCTTCGACTTATGGTGCCATGGGGCTGTTTGCTGCGAATCCCGGACCGTTATGCAAGAACTAGCCTGGAAATATTCGCTAGAAAGCTACATACGTTGCAGGCGTGTCATGGCCCCCCGCAGCCGTTAGGGAGAAGGAAGAGCGGAAGTCAAGATTGCTGCGACGGCGCCCACTTCCGACTGTTCCTGATGTATCCCGAGCGACAAAGAGACGAACATGCCTCGAGAAGGCGTGACTCAACCACGGCGTGCGAATGTACCTTTCTATTGTAGACATTCATGACCCTCCGGATAGCAAGTGTAAACTGAAGAGCGCGACGAGGATGAGCGAAATGTACGCAAAAGGGTCAGGACTCAGGATACACGGTTACACAACGGGGGTCCATCAGACAGGGAGCCACAAAACAATTCAAGACAAGAGATAGGCAGTCGGTAATACAAGACAACTTGAAGCGATGCGATATAGCGTGATGCGAGCGGGAAATCACACGTCCCAGTAGAGCCCGAGGTCTGTGGGCATAAAGACCTCGGGTTCCTCCTCGCCAGCTGCAGCAGCGACGTGTGTGTACGGCGGCGGTAGCGGCGCAGCCCAAAAGAGCTCGAGATCTCCAGGAAACGACGGCGGACCGTCTTCGTCATTCGCATCGTCGAAGTCGAGCACGTACGGCGCGCCAGGAGGCGGGGGGCGGTCCGCGGAGAATGCGCCGATCGCGAAGACGGCAGCGCCCTGTTCCTGGTCCAGCCACCCTTCGTCGAGAAGCTCTTGCTCCCGCGTGAGTTTGCCAAGGCGGCCCTCGTGCGCGACGTGCAGAACGTTGGACAGGGCGCGGAGCTTGAGCGCTCCGCCAGGCCCATAGATGCCCTCACGCAAGTCGTTGAGCTTGGCCTTGGCCTTGCTTGCGAGATCGACGCAATGGTAGATCGTAACGAGCCTGTTGATGAGCGCAGTTCCATCGACGAGGACTTGCGGCGCGCTGGCGGCGTCGACGGCGGCACCATGTTCCTGGTAGTCGTCGCACGTATCTTTGGCGGGACTCGCGTCAGGCGTCGTGGTGTGGGAAGCGTAGAACTGGTCGTTGTCGAGACTTGCGCCGCGCTTGAGCGGGCCAGCGGGGCCGTAGGCGCGCGCGAGCATGACCTGGTGTTGCGCCGCGAGGGTGGCGTATTGATTGAACAAGATGAGCGCGTAGATGACGATGGTCTCGTTGTCCAGATCAAGGATCTGAGTTTGCACGATTAGCATACCTCGTCGTAGCGAAACCGACTGCTATTCACCTTGTTCCTGACCGCGGAGGAGTTCCCGGCGTCGTTCTTGCTCACGATGGCGTGGACGATCTGGACTGCCTACGAACATACGGAGGCGCGTCAGCAGCACGTCCCGCAGAATGTTTGAGGCCGCTCGTACGCGGAGCGAGTCAATGATAACATGTTCCTACACATGGAACAGTTGATGAAAGTTCTAGATATAGAGTCAATGCGCCACTCACCTTGGTAGCCGGAGCGAGAAGGTATGCTGTCTTCGGGTCGCGCTCGAGTTGGACCTGCGCGACATAGACTCTCCACCATGAGCATGGGGTGAGCATGCCACGACAGAGGCGCTTGCCCTAGTATCTGGTGCCTTGTACTCGAACACGGTCCCCGCTTGGACCACGGCTTGCACGACATTGCCCGCCGCGATGGGTGGGTTCATGACGACCTGCTGGGCGAAAGCTCGGTAAGAACGAATGACCAGGTCGTGCCAGCCTGTGCCCACGCACCGGGTAGATCTTGGGATCAGGCATAGGAGAAACTTAGGGAAATGAGTCAACGGCTGCGCGTGCCCCTCTTTATCCCTGGGCGCCCAGTGGGAAAAGCATTCCCGGGAACCCGGGACTGGGAATCCGAATACAATCGCGCGATAGCATAGCGCTGGGTCGGTGCTTCGGGAGAACTGTATCGCCTTGCACATGCGGGCACTGGCCGGGCGGCGATGTTGTGGTCGGGAAGAGACCGCGGATAGCGGAGTCTACTTTTCACCCCCGTCCACACCGGAAGTCGGGAGTTGTGATTATTGCGACAGTATGTACATTATGCGAGCACAAGATATGTTGAACGTACAGACGAGCAAAAAGTGGAGAAGAATCGCAGAACCGAAAAATATGTTTAGGCCGACGGAGGAGCGGACGGATCGAATACTTTGACGACTTCAGTAATGCTCGGACGGGCTGCAGGAGAAATCTCCCAGCAGCGCAGAAGCATTGCCCAGATCTCTTCGTTTAGCCCGCGCTGCGTTGGAAGCGAGTCTGGGCCGGGGCGATTGGGCTTTGCGCCTGAGGCGATCATGCGCATGACTTTCGGGTCGCGCACGAGCGCCTGAGAGTCGATATCCGTAAAGGTCTGTCAACAAGCCCGAGTGTCAGCGCTGCGAGCATTCCAAGTTGGACAGAGAGTGTACCTGGAAGACGAGCCAAGCAAATGCGTAGACATCCGTCGCCGTTGTCATAGGAAGACGCTCCTCTGGATGAGTCTAAAGTGCAGTGAGTCCCATTCGTCCTCGTAACCAACCATCTTCGTGAACTCACCGGCGTCGCAGGCTCAGATGTAATCGACACGGTCGCTGCTGTCTTGAGTAGCTCTGCGTCGCCATCCGCGTTCACGACGACATTGATCTGAGAAGATGAATCAACATCAGAGAGGATGGACAGGAGGAACACCAAGGAGAGCGTACCATCTTCAGGTCGCCATGGATGACGCGCTGCACATTGTGATAGTCGGAGACGGTTACAGCGACTTGCTGCATCTGAAGCAACCACAACATGAACGGAGAATCACGTACTCGAATTGGGAGACTTACAAGTCGAGCTCTGTCCGCACAAGTGTGCCCAGCGATATATTGACTAAGCGGCGTAACTGGGGCGTCGGAAGGTAGGTGAACGTCAGGAGTAACGACCGGCATGCTGGAAAGAGCGGTAGGTGATGCGGCACTTCGGCGAGTACGGCTGGCGCTATTCTCGTCTACACGGGAGGCTAGCTTTTATATACTCAACCATCGGGCGTTTGACATTCCGACTCCTTTTGTCCACGGCATAAAGCCGCCCCGACGGAAGAGTATCGGAGTCGGTCCACGAGCTGCGCCTGATAGTCCCCTGATTCGCAAAGACATGTTGAACATAGAGGTATGAGTACAGTGACCAGACTGAACACGATAAAGGCCACAGTGGGGGCGGCATGAAATCTGCAGATGGTGTGCATCACCGTTCAGCTGGTCAATGTCGCGATGATCATCGTAGCGCAGTTCTCCGAGGCTGCGTACATCACGGAAATGTCGGTTTCCGGGGATGGCGAGCGCGTCTTACGGACTACTCCTGAAGACACTGCAGTGTCAAACTTGTTGCAAGCACAAATGCGGAACGCGCGCTCAAAAGACCAGAACCGAGCATGAGGACAACCGCGTTCCATCAGAGGAAAAACAGGTCCACTACAGGATGAAGTGAGCCAGCGGCGGAAGAACCTGAGGCGACGAGGCCGGATGGAGATGGTACTGTCGACGTCCAAGCCTTCCGAGGCCAGAACGGATGAGCAGTTGCGATTCGTCTAGATAAGACACTGATACAAGAGTTGTGAGGGTACGAGCGCTGGGGAGCATTATGATTGGACAATTGAGGATGGTCGCAGTCGACTATCGCCCGTAGATTGTGAGCAACAGTACGGGAGCTGCTACGCTGCTCTTGACAGGCCCAGTCGTTTGCACGCCCGAGGGGACCTAGAGGCTAGACCCCGCAGTTCCTGTAAGCCGCGATATGCTGTAGGTAGCCAAGAGGTAGCTACGAAAGACGCGTCGAGTTTTCCATCGCCGCATTTCCTGGCAGGACTGCGTTGATGTAGTCCTCGAGTCATGCTCATACAGTCGGAATAGTGACCTGGCGTGGTGTAGGAGTAGCACCAAGAGTTCAGAGTCTTCAGACAAGGCAACCGAGTAATGGTAAGACGTCAAGACTAAGATCGCCGGCGCTTGTCCGGGCGCGCTGTCTCCATTTGATCCCGCGTCGCCCCTTGATCCCTCCAGGCTGATTCCGCAAGTTACTGACGTTGAGAGCATGCGACGTGCAATTTCAGGTGCATAGTAAGGGTATGGGGAGAGTTCTTATCACGTAATTATATACTAAACAGCAATGACATTGCGGGAAATCATCAAGAGAGGCTCTATGAACATCGTCGCCGGAACATGGTCCTACACCGATGTTGCGCGTGACGCAACAGCCATATCGCGAGTCAGCGTCGACGCTGCAGACGTGAAAACGTATTCTGCCAACAGTCTCCACGCGCAGAATTTAATCTTTCTGTCGCGGGGAGGTGCTGGGGCACGACCGATAATGGTCAGCCAGAAGTGATCCAGCGCTAAGGTGAGAAGTAAGGTACGTAGCAAGTCGGGTCGATGGGAAAACGAGCAGAGTTAAATACGGAGTCTCGCAGCAGAGTTCAAACGTCCAAGTCCGAGGTCGCGAACTCAGCATTCTAATGCGGAGGCTTGGATCCCCAGAAGTAAGGGGAGTCGCGGGGCTTCTCGGCCCTCTGGTCGCGTGAAACAGCGTTAGACGCGAGGTTAACCACCGGGAGCGACGTTGGTTTCCCGGCAGTGTTACCCCTATCAGGAAGAGGGTGGACGGGGGACGCGAAAATCATCGATGCCGCGGTGGTAGGCGACGTCGCAGCGGTTGCGAACGCGGTGCTGCCCGTGTATGAGGTCCATTGCGCAGTTGACATAAGCGGTGGCTGGACGATCGCACTCGCCACGGGTCTATTGAGGAAGTTTGGATCCGGGCGATGGTCGATACGCGGATCGGAGGGTATCAGATCATTCTGAAGACTGGAGTACTCATTCGACCCTGGCGAAGATGAAGGGATGTGAATACCGGGGCGGAGATGTGTTGTGGGCGAGAACGGATATGCGCTAGAACCCTCCGTGACGCCGAAGAAGCTTGACGCCTCAGGGGTTCCGAGGTCACCGAACGATGGAGTCGTGAGGATGGATGGCGGAGGAGCGCAGGTGCTAGTGCCGGGCATGGCAGCCGGTGATGGAGGAATGCGTGAAGAGAGGTGAGCGATCTGCATGCCCAGCTCCGCGACAGTGTTCTCAAGCTTGCCGACCCGCCTCTCTAGCGCGTGAACTTTCGAACCTTCAGTGTCAACGTCGACGACTCCCTTCCGCCTGCTACGACGGTCCGGCTTCTCCGATTCGCGACACTGGCTGACTTCTGAGCTCTCATAGCAGGTGCAGTGATGTTGAAGACGAACCTCTAAACTGGCGCCCGTGCACGACCAGCAGGGGCGGTTGGAATCACATTTAGCCTTTCTAATAAACACAATAGCCTCAGTAACGCTATAGCCAACTACAACCAGCGCACCTCTGTTGACAGTTCGCGCAGGCCTTGGTGACATTGGTCCCTTTGGGTGTCACGGTTGCCGGATTTTCGCGACGATTGAGATTGTCCATGGTAATGAGAAGAAAGCGAAGATGTCCAGAACGCTAAGCGCAAGCTGCAGAGCAGTGAGCTTATAGATCTTTCCCATGTTCACTTGCGGGACATGTCAATGGGTTGGGGGCGCCTTGCGCAATCTGTCACTCACTCTGGCACAGCGACCAGGAGCTGTCACTACAAGCATTTCCGAACCACGCTGCACGGGAACGTATATTTGGCGGTGCTCGAAGGTCGAAAGCGCAACTCAATCGAGCTGTGGTCCTGCTGAACGTCTGACAGGCCGTCAGTCGCGATGATTGCAGGCGTGCGACGATTCCGACGCTCTTGCAGATATGAAATACGCCAGCATTTCCGTTGACTGAAGATGTGGCGCGGAAATGCGCGAATCCGTGAGCGCTGCGCGTTCCGTCCGCGTCGCAGTTGGCGGGGAAGAAGAGGCGCAGCCGGATTCATACACCGCTGGCTCACTTGACCCGTTACTCTCCCGCACCGTACTTCAACAGCCAAATCGTCGCGCTCTTCGTCGTCTCTCACTTGTAACTCCTCGCCATGCCCATGGCAGGTTCCGTCATGTCGCTGACGGGCGTGAACGGGCATCCGAACGCTGCTGCCCTCGTTCTCGCCGCTGTACCTAGAATCTCGGTCACTCTGGCTGCGCTCCAAGGTTCTGGCGCCCTTGTTGTCGTTAAGACTCTAGCTGCAAACACCCAGGATCTCAAAGCGGTCCGTCTTGCACCGTCGGTCTAAATTCCCAGCTAATAAACCCATAGTCGGCGTCCACAGAGGTCGCAAATTGGAGCCGCGCTGTGCATCCCAACGTCCTCCCGCTGATGGGGATTCAGTGTAGTCCAACGGAGATTGTCACGATTTCGCCGTGGGCTTCGAACGGGAGCATAGTTGAATATACGGTTAAGAATCCAGGAGCAGATCGCCGAAAGCTTGTCAGTTTATGTCCTCAGGCGGCGGATCTCATGCTGATCCTGACGACTCACCAGATTACTCAAATCGCTGAGGCGCTTGCTTTTATGCACGACTCATTGCAACTCATGCACGGGAACGTTGACTGCGTGCGAATTGTCCTGTCGGCGCAAACGTCGCACTGACCAGATGTTTCAGGAGAATGTTCTTGTCTCGGATGCGGGGGACGCTCTTCTCTCGAACTTCAGCGATAGCAGCACTGCAAACGAGCTATACTTGCGGAACGAGCGCCTCTTCATGGATGCGACGGCATTCTCGGATGGGATGCCGCCGAAAACATCGGCGCTAGACGTCTACGCTTACGGTTGGTTCGTCTTCCAGGTGTGTTTAAACAATTGCTCGTCCCTGAACATGCACTGAACCAATGCTCAGGTGTATACGGACATTTCGCCTCAGCACATTGCGAGTGATCGAGACTTGGTTGACCGAATTATTCGAGGCAGCATCCCCACACGCCCTAGTCTGGACTCTCCGGCCGTGCGACGGGGTTTGGACGATTTGCTATGGGACACATGTGTAGAATGCTGGGGACTTGAGCCTGTCTTAAGACCGCGCATGAGTCAAATAGCGTGGAAACTCTCAGCGGTCGCCCGCGGAGTTGTATTGCCTCGAACGCGCTTCGACGACAATAATGGGCCTTACTCTGCATCTCAATCTGGGAGAACTCCTCATGTATTTCAATGCGGGCCAGCTTGCTGTGCAGTGGGATACCACAGGCTTGGGAATCTGAATCATTCTTCAGCTCAGGTATGTGGATGGGTAGTCAAATATCTCCTCTAATCACCTTTTAGGCCGTAGACAGGGGACATGGAACAGCACATCTATCCCAGGGGCATCCCGCAGATGATTTTCATATGCCCCAGTTGACGGGAACTATTGCAAGTCTGGACGGGACTATTAGGCCAGACGTAGGGCATGCTCCAGGACCTCAAATTCAGGAGGGATGTTTTCATATTCAGGTACAACTATCAGTTGCAACACAATTGCTGTAATTGAGACCATACAGATCATCAAGGACCCGGGAGGCTCAGGCATCACATATGCTCAATCTCAGGATGGGAGCACTGTAGTCCATCCATTCGGGAATCAAGGGTCAGCAACGTGTTCTCCGCATGGACGTCGAAACAATGGTCATATTGGTCAAATGGGTTTAATCAATATCAAGGTGTGCTACATTCATCATGTTGTGTTGAGACTTCAGGACACTGACCGCTGGCATGGGGTATAGATTGAATCTGAAGAGCCAACCGTTCTGGATCTACAAACACAGTTTGTCCATGTGGACATGGAACCTCCAGCTGGGTTCGGAAGTGTTAAGGTTGAGAATAGAGAGGTTGTGACACTCAGGTCATTCCCCTCACACAAGAACATTCTAGACAACTCTCACTCCTTCTACGGAGCTCGAGAGGTGTCGGGGCCGCGTCCTGCACGGCCTCGTGCATGACTCGGACAAGGACTCTTTTTTGTATTTAGAGCGCGGTGCTGAGACTCGAGGATCCTCGTCTTTGGATTATCCTCGAGTCTCCGCTAGTTAGATTATATATCGCTCTCATATCCCTTAGCTCTATCGCAGATCCTGACTGACATTCGTTGGTTGGAATCTAGACATTTAGATTAGTCTTAGCGATTCCCTCGCGCGCCCGATTTGAGCCTTTGGTGAGATCTCGCGAGGTCTATTTTTCATAGGGTAGGTAGCCGACCCTCACAATTGGTGGACGAATCCTACCGCTTGCATCGCATCAGCTCGCAGCGGAAGAACGCAGTTCATTTATTCAGAAAGCGCCCACGTATTCACGTCAGCGTTAGGCCCTCGAACGTTCATTTCGTAGTGCCTCGATATTTTCGCATTTCAAACAGACAGAAGATATGTCTCAGGAGAACGAGCAGACGGCGGGAGCGGCGACGCAAGCCCCTCCCCAGGCCGTGCCTCCGGGAGCACCGCCTCCATTCTTCAACACAACACCACAGCCCTTCACGCCGCGTAGGCATTTCAGGTCGGCTTCGGGCAATCTGTCATGGGGACCGCCTCCCTCGGAAGCGACATCTACACCATTCCAGTGGCGTCACGATGCAACAACTGAAGGAGTAGGTATCAAGCAGGAGTCATCGAAGCCGCTGACCGAACTGCAGGCTTCATACGAGAGACTGCATGCAGAGGCTCCCGTCTACCCAGCTTTAGACGCGACCCCAAGTACAACACGAGAGCTCTTGCAGCACACAATTATGAATAACTATACACTGCGCAATGTCGTGGAGGGCACAGGCCTCTATTTCGAAGGTGCGACGAGAGAGTCAGAAGCGAGAAGCGAGCGGAGGTACGGCAAAATCGCAGAAATGTACAAAAGCCACAACCAGCTCGTCCGCGACCTCAATTCCACGCTAACGAAGATGAGCGAACCGCTGATCAAAGACGACAAGCCTTCTCACGTGGCACGAAAGGACGACACGATGAGGATCGAGGCATTGATTGCGCAGTTCAACGCCGACAGGGAGAACCAAGTGGAACTTGTGCGACAGGAAATTACAGCGCAAATGGCTGCTCTGAGTCACGACGTCGAGTCAGTGGCGGCCCGAGTATTGGAAGTCGGTGAGCAAGTCAATAAACTAGCAGCGGTGAAGCCGGTCACGGCGTCGGCAGTTGCACAGGCCACCGATCTTCGCATGGAGCACAGGTTCGAGAAGATTGCCCAGGAAGCGCACAAGTACGCGCGTGACTCATGCGATCGCGAAATGGGGGTCGAGGCGAGAGTAATCCGGCTGAATTCATTGCTGGATGAATTGCTTCACGACTGGCAAGAGTCAAAGCAGGAGCAGGCGCCTAAGCAACAACGTGAGCAACAGGAGGATCGCGAGAAGCGATTCCGCGAGCGCGAACCGCCCCCGCACAAGGACCTGTTAGAGGAGCCAGGAAGCCGTCCTCCATCGAGAGAAGAACGCCGTCCCCCGTCAAGAGAGGAACGCACGTTTGATTCAGAAGAGATGTACGAGGATGGCAGGCGCCGACCACCGCACAGAGATGGTGATCCCGACCCTGATCGAGATCCTGCGCCAGGCACGGTGCATCCAGAATTGGGAGACCCGAGACGCGCGTCATCCGCTCCGGTCGATCCCACAGCCACCGGGCCGTCGTACTATCCGAAAGTTAAAGATATGCCAGCATTCCACGGTCGGAAGACAGACGACGTCGACGAATGGATCGAAGACATTACAGCAATGTACGAGCAGATGGGTGTTGACGTAGACAAGGTGGTATCATTGCTTCCAGTGCTTCTTAAAGGGGACGCTGGGCAGTGGTGGAAACGGCTTGCGAGGAGTGTCAGATTGAATATGACGACATGGGCATTATGGTGTGTTGCGCTCAGAAAAGAGTTCCGTACCGCGAACTACGAGTCGGCAAAGATGTTCGACCTCAAAATGCGGACATGGCGAGAAGGAGAGTCGTTCGGGACGTATTTTACGGCCAGATCAAAGCTGCAACGAGCAGTCTACGGCGAAGCGTCGGACGAGCTGCTCAAGCGAGACATGCTGAGTGGTTTGCCACTGGTGATCCAAGGATCACTCGAGATGAAGCTGAAGGACGACGCGACTCTATCTGATCTCCGACGGAAACTCTTGGACTTCGAGCCGCAGCTGCTCGAGCTCTACAGACCGCATAAGCCGAAGAACCTCGATCCACCTGCCTCGCGCAATACATGGACACCCAGGCGCTTCCAAAACGCGTATGGCGCGCAGCCTACCGCGCAGAATCGGTCCGGATTTGGCGCCGCGTCGCAAGAGCTGCATCAGCCACCAGCGTACCAGCCAGGCGACCGTCGCGAGCAGCAGAGCGCCCAGACGCGCCCAGCATGGCGGCAGGCTCCAGCGCAGAACGAGCGCTCGCAGACGCCAGCGTCAGCGCCGCCACAGCGCGTCACGTTTGCACCGCGCGCGCAATACGAGCGTCCCAGCAATAACGCGGGCGCGCCGCAGCGCTATGGCAAAACGTACGTCGCTGAACACCATCAGCCCGACAACGCTGACCGTGACGACACTGAAGGACCATCGTATGTTGACGCCTGTGAAGAAGACGACGACGAGAAGTCGGAGATGGCGTACGATGACGACGAGGACGGTGCGTACATTGCGGAATCGTATTCTGCCCGCGTAACGACATACAGCGAAGCGTACAGCACGGGCGCAGCAGACTCAGGTGTTCGACGATCCACGCGCCTTCGTGCTCTGTCGACAGCGGCGACGCAGGGATCCACAGGACCAGGTACACACGCCGCTGACGCTATATCTGCAGCAACGTCAAGGACGACTAACCCGCCACAGACACCGCCACCTACGCCTATCAGTAACGAGGACGTACGACGCAGCACGATGCGTTCGTCCGCGAAGCACCCGCTCGTAAATCAGAGGGACGACTCCATGACGAAAGGCGCGCAATCGGAAACGCGCAGGCGCAGGACCAGGTCCGCACCCACCTCGGCGACGCAGAACAAGGCGGACAGGCCATTGCGGCGGCCTATTGACGGCGACGAGCAAGCCGAGACGCCATCAGATGAGGACAACGACAGCGGATCGGACGAGGCGGACAAGGCAAAAGAAGAAGACGAGGAGCCATTTACGGTCGAGGAGCTCGCCGACATGCGATTCGACGACAAGACGCCCGCATTCGCCAAGGTGCGCGTAGCAGAGGCTTGTGACGACAATGTCGTTTTAACGGCATGTGCGGACACAGGTTCGTCGCTGTCGCTTATGGACGAGGGTGTGTACATGCGACACTTTGCGAAGGTTGCCCCACGCCCATGCCAGCTCACTACGCTACAGGGAGTCAGCGGCAACACTGTCATTACAAAGTACGTCGTGCTTACACTCAAATTTGTTGACACAAAGGGCGACCAGGTGAAGATCCCGGTCAAGTTGCATGTCAACCCAGCGGGCAGCGCAAGGATCATACTGGGTAACGATTTCATGTCATTTTACGGCGGATCTGTCAGTATTACTAACTCGCTCCTGACTTTGTCACAGAACGTACCGGGCGCAGAGGTCAAGATCCCTATTAGGACGACGAAGGAGAGAGTTCCCGCGGTTCGTGCATCCGAGTCGTTGGTGGTACGTCCATTCCACACGGCACGACTTCGCTGCGAACTAACAGGATCTATCAAGACACGATGCTACTATCTGGACCCGGTACCGATTAGGGAGGATAGGGCGATCTCGGCGGCGCACGCAATAGGCATGACGGGCGCAGCGCACCATTGGGTCGAGATATACAACGTAGATCCTTTCCCTGTCCACATCGGCATCGGCGAATACATTGGACGCGCATTCCCACTTCTCGATAGGAGTAGGCAAGTCGAGTCGTTCATTGCTCGAACACAAGGGGCAAGGGAGAAGGAAGAAGACAGCAAGGCCTTCGCAGCAGCTCTAGAAGAACTGGATGTCAATCCGGCGCTGACTGCAGAGCAACGACGTCGACTGATGCAGGTCTTGTGGGACAATCGTGAGGCTTTTGCATACGGTTCGCGCCCTTTGGGGCATACGAATCTCACTCTTGCACGCATAGACACGGCAGATGCGGCACCGGTGTCAACGGCGCCATACCGAGTTTCGCCAGAGGGACGCAAGTTCATCGAGGATGAAGTAGCGCGACTGTTGGCGAACAACGTGATAGAGGAAGCAGACTCTCCATGGGCTTCCAACGTCGTTCTGATCAAACAGAACAACAAGATTCGGTTCTGCGTCGATTATAGGAAGGTCAACGAAGTCTCTCGGACGGATCAGTACCCATTACCGCGCATTGACGATTATCTGAGTCAGTTCGAAGGGAAACGGTATTTCTCCACATTCGACGCCAATGCGGGATTCAACCAGGTTGAGATTGCGGAAGAGGATCGCGCGAAGACGGCGTTCCGTACTCCAATCGGTCTCTATCAATATCGCCGCATGCCATTCGGACTGAAGAACGGCCCGTCTATATTCCAGCGGTGTATGGACAAGACTTTGGGGAATGCTAAGTGGGATTATGCGGTGGTTTACATTGACGACATCATCATCTATTCGGCAGACTTCGATAAACACCTCACCCACATCGACGCCGTTCTACGACGAATTATACCAACGGGCTTCACACTTTCTCTCAAGAAGTCGCATATCTGCTACTCTGAGGTACAAGCTCTCGGTCATCGCGTTGGGAGGTTGGGCATCGGAATGAAACCCGAGAACGTACGTGCAATTCTCGAGTTTCCACCGCCGCGGAATGTTAAAGAGCTTCAAACATTTCTAGGCATGGCAGGGTACTATAGAAGATTCATCAAAGCGTACTCAATGATTGCCAAACCTCTAACAAACCTTCTCGCGAAGGGAGTCGACTGGGAATGGACGGAGGACTGTAAGTCCGCCTTCGAGACTTTGCGGGCGAAGCTGGCAGCTGAACCAATTCTCGCCCACCCCGATTACACAAGACCCTTCATAGTGTACACGGACGGTTCATATTCCGGAATCGGCGCAGTCCTGGCACAAGCAAGAGAAGATGGTAAGGAGCATATCATCTGTACTGCGTCGAGAACACTTTCGGGAGCTGAGACGCGGTATTCAGCTACCGAGCTAGAATGTCTGGCAATGGTATGGGCTTTGCGAAAATTTCATCCTTACATAGATGGAGTACCGTCGCTCAAACTCATTACAGATCATTCTGCCTTGCAGTGGATTATGGATTACAAAGGGACGAACGCAAGACTACGTAGGTGGACCGTTGAACTTCAGGAGTTCCGGGATAAACTGAAGATCGTACATCGTCCAGGACGGTCTCATTCAAACGTTGACGCGTTATCGCGAGCCCCGGTGGAGGAGAAGCACAGAGTCATGACCAGTGAGTCGCTTGTAGCCACCGCGGAGGTCGTCCAACTGAACCCTCAATTTCTAAAGGACATACGAGAGGGCTACGCATCGGATAACCACTTTGCAGCCATAGCTGACGGTCTGGCGGCTGGTAAAGCCAATCGCCATTGGGATAATTACAGCTATAGAGACGGTGTGCTTCTGTACAGACACCCTGACCGGTCTCGCTTGCTGATTTGCGTCCCGAATTTCAAGACTTTACGCTTCGACATATTACAAGACTTTCATGATGCGGCAACCGCAGGGCACTTAGGCACGGACAAGACGATGCTGTCAGTATCGCGCGTCTACTATTGGCCCAGAATGTCGAAGGACGTGAAGCAGTACGTACTGTCATGCGACAAGTGCCAACGGAATAAGGCTCTGAATAAACTGCCAGCAGGCCTGCTTATTCCTAACGCCATTCCCGAAGCACGATGGAGCACCGTTACAATGGACTTTGCGGGACCGTTTGCGAAGTCCAACGACGGCTTCGACATGGTTATGGTAGTTGTGGACAAGTTTTCAAAACGGGTGCATTACATCCCGACGCACAAGGACGCGACTGCAGAGACAACGGCAAAACTGTTCATGAGAGAGGTGGTGCGTCTCCACGGTCTCCCGAGCGTTCTCATATCAGATAGGGATTCCAAGTTCACCAGCGATTTCTGGCGCGAGTTATTCAAGCGACTAGGCGTCAAAATTGCTCTCAGCACAGCCAACCATCCGCAGACGGACGGTCAATCGGAGTCGGCAGTCAATTCACTCAAGACAATGCTTCGCGGATTCGTCAACTACAAGCAGGACAACTGGAACGATATATTGCCAGTACTGGAGCTTGCGTACAACCGCTCCGTGAACCCTTCAACGGGCTACTCGCCATTCGAGTTAGACTGCGGCTGGCAGCCACGAGTCCCGCACGAGATGCTGGTCCATGACGACACCTCGGGTATAGCCGACGTGGACGACTTTGTCTCGAAGCTTCGAGCACAGGGAGAAGCCGCGCAACAACGCATGCAGATTGCGCAAGAGCGCCAAGCTCGTTACTACGACAAACAGCACCGCCCCGCGAAGTTTAAGGTGGGCGATCAGGTAATGCTTTCGAAGAAGCATATCCATCCGCCCTGGGAATCTGGACGCCCGACGCCGAAGCTGTCAGCAAAGTGGCTCGGGCCATACGAGGTATTGAAGGTTGTTAACGACAATTCGTACGTGCTCGACCTGCCTGAGGGTGTGGACAGAATCCATAACACGATTAACGTTCAGTACCTGAAGCCTTACCAGAAATCGCCACCCGAATTCTCGGCGCGCGTAGCACAGCGTCCCGAGCCCGTGCAAGTCAAGAAAGGAATCGAGATGCGTATGCCGTACGCCATACTCGCCCATCGGAAGCGCGGTCGAGGCAGGCAGTTCCTAGTGCACTGGGAAGGGCTCCGAGAAGACGAGAGCACATTCCGGCCGGAGAAAGAGTTCAAGGAACGGTTCCCAGAGATGCTCAGGGAATACAAGGTCGCAAACGGCATTACGGACTAGGCTGTTTCGTTACAACAGCGCCACCGATGGGATCTCTTGTCCAAGTCAGAGATCCAAATAGCACAAGGACGGCGAGCACGGCATGCACAGTTTCTTTGTCGTCGCCTGACTCGGGCTGGACACGCGTCCCACAGCATGTGGGCCTCGGTGAGTCGACTATTTCGTATAAAACCCGGTCTGGATCATGGCACAGGACGTTGTTCTTCGCAGTTTTCATCTCTCCAGCGCTCAGCTCTCCATCCTCGCCCTCAGCATGTCTGTCTTCTCGCGCATCGCTCTCGACAACGCCTCCAACGACGCGGAATGGGACGAGATCGCCCTCATGGTACGCAACGCCGTTGATTCAGAGGCGCCTCCGCGCTACACTATTCCCCAACGCCGTGCTGAGCCCACTGTCGAACAGGACCCGCCTGAGGGATACCAGCGCGTCTTCTACGCAGCCGACGCTCCCGGCCCCTGTGACGTCGAGTTTCGACCAGCGCCTCCTCCTCCCTCTCCGACCAGCGATCCCTGCACCCCGCCGCTCAAGCCTCGCAGCAACGACGACGATTCGGACGACTCGGCCGGCGCGCTGCTTGTGGCTAACAACGCCACCGCTACCGCAAACAAGGCGGCCGCCGAGGTAAGCACGCAGCGCTTGGACTTGGCAAACGTGATGATGATTTTCGCATGGATAGCTGTGAACTTCGCACACGTGGCGCGTGTCCTTCGTACGATGGACGCTGGTGATTACGAGGCGCTGACTCGCGTGTTCTCTTTGTTCTACCCCCGTTTCCCTCCCCCGTATCGTCTTCCCCCTATCAAATCCATTCTGAAGTGCGCGACTCATATGTATGGCCTGGACTACGAGGTCAAGTTCGATAACGGCACTGTATCTTGGGTTCGTGATTCGGATCTCTGGCGCTCTGTAAACGGCCGTCTTATGGTCTCTTTGTACTGGACGTCGAACCCTCGTGTATTTCCGCCGTCGGTGATCGACGACCTCCTTCGCCTCCCGCAGTACAGTGCGGAGGGAGGAGCCTTCCTCAGGACGATGAAGAGGAAGGTTGTCTTTGGCTCTAGACGCGACGCCGACTCTCCCCGTTTAGGCTACGCTTTTGTTTGAAACTGCCTTCCCTAATGTAGATAAAGAATCGCTACGTAGGCTATACTTAGATTAGTACTTAGAAGTTCGATTTTCTCCAATCCTGTCGTCCCTTCCCATATGTATCGATCGGAGGTGCCAATGCATTACTTCGAGCGCAGTTTGTGACGCGTCGGGACGCCGCTTTCTTTTGAGGGGGGGGTAATTGTGACACTCAGGTCATTCCCCTCACACAAGAACATTCTAGACAACTCTCACTCCTTCTACGGAGCTCGAGAGGTGTCGGGGCCGCGTCCTGCACGGCCTCGTGCATGACTCGGACAAGGACTCTTTTTTGTATTTAGAGCGCGGTGCTGAGACTCGAGGATCCTCGTCTTTGGATTATCCTCGAGTCTCCGCTAGTTAGATTATATATCGCTCTCATATCCCTTAGCTCTATCGCAGATCCTGACTGACATTCGTTGGTTGGAATCTAGACATTTAGATTAGTCTTAGCGATTCCCTCGCGCGCCCGATTTGAGCCTTCGGTGAGATCTCGCGAGGTCTATATTTCATAGGGTAGGTAGCCGACCCTCACAGAGGTGTGCAGGGTACTCCTGATTACATTCAGAAAGCTAACGACAATAGAAGGAGCACTTGCCGTTTGCTACACCAGCGGAGAACCTCACTAGCTGGGTCTGCGTCAGCCCTCCTCATAGCGGAAGAGATACATTACCAAGCCTCACGGGTAGTGGCAACCCTCCAACCTTCAGGGCTCAAAGCGAAGTGGCACACAGCCATACGGATAGATCTACCCCGGCAGAGAAACGGGAGCCCAGTCTCCATGTCGAGCTATCGCCCAAAGGGGCGCCTTCTCCAAGCGATGATCAGGACAATTCCACCATGCATACCGAGATGATATGTGACATGAGCTAGGCGATATTCTTCCCCATGTGCTCCCCATCAGCAACCTGTCCATTCATGTAGCCATATCGAGTGTGGTGAATTTCATGTGTCTCAGGGTGTATGTGAACACTATAACCATGCCTGTATAGTCTTCTATTGTCAGACATGCCGCAACATAACACTTTGGGATAAATATTAACCTGTGCCGGAGGAGCAGTGCTTAGAAGGAGCCATGGGCTTTTCTTGAAAGCAACCTGTCCAACTGCTTGCCGTCCTGTGCAATCAGACACTCTGCGAAGACAACATGCAGCTCCATTTCGCTTGGATATTGCGAGAAAATGACGTAAAGTCAGCTCCCGAGACTCACATGTATCGTATTCGCACCTGTATTAAGTAGATCTTGCGGTAACACTACTTGCATCGTTGTGGATTCCATCACAGTGACTCGGAGCATCTGAACCTGAGCATTGCATTGCGAGTGTAAACAGTAAGTTAAAATGGAAGGAGTCGAGGATTTCAGCCGAAATGGTATAGAATCGTCCCTTTAATTGCTGGTGGTCGGAGGGTAGTGTTGTTCGAAAATGGTACACAGGTAAGAGAAACAGTCGCAAGAAAGTAGGAGAGCATGAAAGCACGTTATGTGACGACTCAAATAGAGTTTACCGCAGTCGAGGATAGGCGGCAGAGGAAAACGAAATTCAATGGGAGAGACCCGTCCGCTCGTGGTATCGACGGAAAGTATGTTCAATCGCCCGTAAGGACGAGTCGATGATTACAGCAAGTTGCTGATGTATAGCGGGGAGTCGAATAATTGCCAAGAGGTTTAGTCGAAAGTAGAACTCGATATTTCGTCCTCGGGGAGGCGCAAAGTCTCCGCAAGCTGACTAGGGCAGCAGCCCGTTCAGATCGGTCAAATATTGGAGTCAAGGCGATGTATTGGTAGTCTGCGTTGGCATTGCGACGTCGGTTTCGGGAGAGGACTCGGCGGACTCGGACCTAGCCCTGTCGACCGATTCCCTAATGTCATGCACCGACATAACCGTTTCCGTCTCTTCAGGAGCAGAACCAGTTCCGGTTGTAGCACCTTCCTCTGCAGCAGCAGCGGTCCCGACGGGCGTATCGGCTTGCCCGCCACCTCCCGCCGCTCGAGCCTCATACGGCGGAGGCGGTGGCAGGTGGCCCGTAGAGAACGGCAGGTCGAAGGCAAAGACTACTTCGGTAATGGAAGGCCGGGCTACGGGAGAGATGTCCCAGCAGCGGAGAAGGATAGCCCAGATTCTGTCGCTCAGACCACGCTGCGCGGGAAGCGTCCCAGGTGCAGGGCGGTTGGGCTTTACGCCAGAGGCTATCATGCGCATCATGCTTGGGTTGCGCGCGAGCTCCTGCGGGTCGATGTCCGTGTACACCTGCGGCTGTTAAGGCGCCCGAGTCAGAAAAGTTTGAATAACGAACGTACGTGGAAAACCAGCCAAGCGAAAGCATAAACGTCGGTGGCCGTAGTCATAGGCAGCCGTTCCTGTGGGTTGGCCTATATCCCCCGAGCGGTTAATGAACGGGTGCACTATGAGAACAGTGGCCTGACATACGGGTGCACGAGGAAGAGTCGTAATCGGCACCGTCGTACTTCCTTTGGGCAAATGCGCGGTCCCGTGCTCGTCGACGTAAACGCTGGTCTGGACGTCACGTCAGCGCTCGTGTCAGTACCCGCTTTCGGGGTAGGAGATTGGGCACAAACCAGCTTGACATTGCCATGGATTAGTCGTTCAATGACGTGGTACAGGGCAAGAAACACGGCGACCTGTTGTAGCTGCGCCGACCGTGTGAGCGTCATACACAGGATAAAGATCATTGAATGGCGTACCAGGGCGCGACGGTCAGCAGCAGGCTTGAGCGCGAGGTACTCCTTCAGCGACATCTGACCACTGGTAATGGTCGAAGCTTGACCGGCGGGCACAGCTGGTGCGGGCGGCGATGCTGCTGGCGACTGGGCGACGGTTTCCGATGGCGTGGGAGACGACATAGATGTGTGTGCGATAGGGGTGTATGGCTTCGAAGAGCCAGAACGGGCAGGCACTGGACGCTTTATACCTGTCGCGGCGGAGAGACTTTCCCCGACGCACGCAATGCGGAAACAATCCGGAAATCTGGAATTCCCGATCTCCCAAGCACTTACCGAAGAGAGTGCGCGTACTACATGAATATACCTGAACGCATGCTGGCAGGTACTGACCAACTCACGAGCAAGAATGCGGTCGAAAGGATAAGTTGGAGACTGTCAATGGCCTCTGGAGTTTGTTAACAGCACCCGGTACTGGTTCGTTGCGGTTGGTGTTCCAAGCGTATTCCCGGGGCTGTTGCAGGCGCTTGTGATGGTCTCGAAGCATCAGACAGCTGATCAATGTATCTGCCCATTGACGTTTTCCGCTGCTGTACCTCTCAGTAGGCTACGGCATCGCTATAGATGGGATGTGCTGTCGAGCAAGTTCTTCGGCATCAAGCTGTACCCTGAGCTCACTCAGAAGTGGAGGGGGCATTAATCGATGAGGACTTCGGTGCAAAAAAATCGCCCCGTCTGTTTATGCCTCTCAGTTTTCCGGCGCATGCTCGGCATTGTACTTCTGAAACGGCGCGGCAGGTATCAACCCTCTATAGTTAAAACAGCGCTTAGGGGTTCACCGCCGAATTTATGCCCTGTGGCCGGTGCGCAGACGGAGAACTCATCATACCGGGACAGAGAGACATTCACATGCATCGTAAGTACAGCGGTGGGAGAGAATGACAAAGGAGGGACATAGAGTGTGGATGATCACTATACAGCATAGGTTAGAAGACTAATCTAGATCTGCCCCAATTGCTCTGCCAGTCCACCGCTCTTCGCAACACAATCCTCTAAGCCATACGTTGGCGACGGCTGCGAAGCAACGTGGACAGGGTCAAACGCATGCGCGACTTCCGCAGCACGCGGCCTCGCAGCAGGGGAGAGATCCCAGCACCTTAACATGATCTCCCAGATCTGATCGTTTAGACCTCGCATGGTCGAGAGGGTGTCAGGACCTGGGCGATTAGGCTTGATCCCACTAGCAATGAGATGCATAGTTTTAGAATCGTGCGCGAGGATGAGAGGGTCAATGTCTGTGTATACCTGAAGGGGTGGGTGTGAGATCCAAGGATGAAGGGAGGACGGAGGGGACTTGCTCGGAAAACGAGCCATGCGAACGCGTACAAGTCCGTGCCTGTCGTCATAGGGAGTCTCTCTTCAGGGCTCGCCTACCACAACAACGATCAGCACGAGTATTGAATGCAGATTGGGCGTACCGGAGCTCTAGGTTGCGACGTGATGGGTACCGTCTTCTCCGACTTGGGTAAAATCGCGACACCATTCTCGTCCATCATCACGTTAGCCTGGAAATCAAGCTCCCGTCAGTCCAAGTTCGCATATGGCATCTGTTAAAGGATAGTGTTCACCATCTTCACGTCGCCATGCACGAGCTGCTGAGTATTATGGTAAACAGAAAGCTGCGCGGCGAGTTGCTTGCACTGCGGTAGCATGAGTGAGCGCGGGGATCATGTCGACAGCGCTGCAGAGCTTACAAGAAGACTGCGATCTGCATTGGGATAACGAGTAAGGTACTCGCCGAGCGGCATAAGGGAAGCCGGGTCGTGGACATGCTCTTCAGCGATGGCGTTGTCGGTGGCGTATTCGTTGCTGTTGTCGTCGGCGAAGTCGTCACGGACGTCGTCGTCGCAACAAGCAATGCGCTCAGCATCCGACATTCGGGGAAGGAGGAAGAGTGTGTTCAAATGAGCTGACAATAGTCGTAGGCGATTGGCGTAACGCGTGTAGCCCACAGCAGACGCAGCCCTTTATAGAATTCGTGAACGGAAATATGCAGCGGCGAGGGCAAAGAATGCGGGGGATATCATTTACCGAGAGCACAGACTTCGCTATGCCGGAGACTATAATCACCGTAGCCAGTGTCAACGGGTAATTTGAGGTTGTCGCGCACTACGGAACTTGCGGTCTAGGTGGGGAATTACAGCTGTTTCCGAATTGATTGACGCCGGCTCGAACTGAATACTCTCGAGCGCCCAAAACTTGTACGAGAAATATCTCCCCAACCGCTGGCTCGTTTTTCGCGCCGTAAACGGCGTTGAGATGGGGCACCGGAGGCCTTGTGCGCCGTGTAATTATTTTCTCAAAATTCGAAGGTTTCAAAAATGTCATTTTCGTATCCCCTGTCATCGTCCTTGTATGAGCATAGCGGACTATACGGAGTCCGGAGAGGTCCCAGGATCTACCTATAGTCGTAATACAACGCCCTATGTGGTAATCTGGGTGGTGTCGTGTCCCGCAATGTGTGCGGCGGCTGTACTTTCGACGGTGTCTGCCGTCGGACGCTTGCCCTTATCTCGCGCGCACGCAGGCAGCCACCGTGCACGTCGTCTTTCTTTCGGCTCTCTTACCATTTGGGCCAACATGTTGCACTCGGTTGGGTGCGTGTGGTGGCTTATTCGACGCGGATCCCCACACCCGAGTGCTAAACGCGTCTCAGGCTGCCTCGTTTCCTATGCAAGCGCAGCGCCAGGCTCGTGCGTGCGCTCGGCGCACGGCCAAGAATGGACCGTATCGCACAGCGTTCAGGGTGAGCCTGAGCCTTTGTCCCTTGTGCAACGGCATTGACATGGTCAGCAGGACTATACGACTTTGCTGCGACCGCCGACCGCGCTCGAACAACGCATAGACCGCGCTCGACCAGCGTATCTATGGCGGGTACAAAGGTATGCCCGCATCTCCAGGCACTATATTTCTCTTTCGAACCCCCCAACCCCATGCGCCTGCATCACCTGCCGCTCGTTCGAATGTGTTCGGGACGTTCGTGGCTTGCGCGCAGCCAGCTACAGGGGGCAGAGCACGCCATGAGGACAGAGTCTCGAATGCGCTTCATGATGTGGTTGGAACATTCCTTCATCAAGAGGCTTTCAGGTCTTGTCCATTCGCATACAATGTCCGCACCGCTGATGCAGCGCCGTCCGCACCACCACTACCTCCTCTCCCGCTTTATGACCCACGGGTTGCTAGATGCGATCTTCATGCTGATGAGTCTGTTCATAGGCTCGATTTGACTTGGAAAGCGTCGCAAGAGGGGTCGGGACGCGAGTTCTACTCCGTCCCAGCCCGTAGTTCTCATTCGCCCTCGGTGCGCACTCTCCTTCAGTGCAGGACTTTTCACACGCTGACCTTATCCCTCTGACCGTGTAGGTCACGCTTATCGTTGCCGTCCACGACCCTCGCAAGCAATCAGCAGACTTGAGTCCACATCCGTCCCGCAGGTGAGCCCACACCGTGAGAGGCAATTCTTTAGTTGCACTCTCAGAAATTGCGCACTTGCGTTAAGCTATGAGCTGATTATTGATGCAGCGTTGCGTCAGTCATACCGAGACTGTCTTCGAGCAAGGGACGATCTGAGCGTAGCCTCCACTGCCGTTGCTGCTCGCGGAACCAGCAACTCGCCGCTGTTGCCTCGCACACCAGCCTCGCGCACATACGCGATCCGCTCCACCTGCTCTGCCGCCGCTATGGTGCTCACTCCCCGGTTCCAGCATGGCCGCTCCGACGCTGCCACGCGCTTTCGCGTCTCCGCGCACCTCGCTGCCGCTCGCTTCTACGCCCTTGCCTTCCACAGTCTCGGTCGTTGCCTGGTCTACTTCGCCTTCGTCTACCACGCAACCCCAGCATATCGAGCGCACACCGTTACTTCGACGATGCAAATTTCCCACGGGCTCGCGCAGGCCAGGCGCGGGTCGGCTGCGTGAGCCCGTGGGAACTTGCCTGAATTCGGTCTCTACGTCCTCAGTATTCGAGCCCTCCGCTGCCTCCATTGCTCACGACATTGCGCTCGACCCTCCGTGCCACGCAGACGCGTAGCAAATAGGGTTTAGACCTTGGCGCGCTGTTAGCGCTGCCGGTCGACCCGCTCATGCGCTGTCCTTCCCTTCCATCGACCCTTGGATCTTTCTCGCCCGCACCTATCCCTGCGCCATTGACATTGGTGTAGCAAGCTCACCGATGCCGCCGACATTACATGTCGACACTGGACGGCGACTCTGCGGAGATCGTCGACCGGAAGGTCGAGCGATCGCTCAACAAGCTGAGCACGGAACACTTCGACTCTACGTCCTGCTTCTGTGGTCGGCCTTGGATTTGGTAGAGGCGCGAATGGCAGTGGCCCTGCGTTCAACAACATCGGCGGCATGGGCAACTTCCAGACTTCGGACCGTACTCCCTCTATGTGGGTGCCGGCGCAGGCAGGTGCCATTCCCCGTCCTCCCGCGATGCAGCGTACACCCAGCCAGGGTGGTCCAGGCGGTTCTTCTGGTCGCACGCGCAGCCAGCGTGGTAACAAGCGCGGTGAGCGCAAGATGAGCACAAGCACGCCCATCAACCTCCCCGTCCTCGGTGGAGGGCTCGAACCCGTTCAGGCCCTCGAGCGCTCTGACAACGCGTGGTCTACGCGTCGCGGCGGCAACGTGCCGGGAGACTCTGCGGAGGTCGTCGAGCGCAAGGTCAAGGGACTGCTCAACAAGCTCACAATGGAGCGCTTCGACTCTATCTCGGACCAGATCATCGACTAGGCCAACAAGTCGGAGAAGGACGGCCGCACGCTCATCCAGGTTATTCATCTCGTCTTCGAGAAGGCGACGGACGAGGCGGCGTGGTCCGAGATGTAGGCGCGCTTGTGTCGCAAGATGATGGAGCAGATCTCGCCGGCCGTCATGGACGAGGGTATTCGCAATGCGGAGGGGCCAGCCGATTACCGGTGGTCTGCTCTTCCGCAAGTACCTGCTCAACCAATGCCAGGAGGACTTTGAGCGCGGCTGGACGGACCAGGCGAAGACCGCTGCTGCTGCCGCGGAGAAGGTGCAGGACGACGAGGTGAAGAAGAAGTCCAACCAGACCGCGCAAGGCGGCGCGGAGGTTTCTTTCTCGGACGAGTACTATGCCGCGCAGAAGTCCAAGCGTCGCGACCTCGGTCTTGTGCGCTTCATCGGCGAGCTGTTCAAGCTGCAGATGCTCACAGAGCGCATCATGCACGAGTGCATCAAGACGCTGCTCTCGAACGTCGCCAACCCCGGCGAGGAGGAGATCGAGTCTATCTGCAAGCTCCTCACGACTGTCGGCCAGTTGCTCGACACGTCGAAGGCCCGCTCGGACATGGACATCTACTTCAAGCGTATGTGCGATCTTTCAGAGAGCCCGAACATCGACTCCCGTATGAAGTATATGTTGCTCGTACGTTACGACTTTGTCTTCCTTCGCACAAGAGATTTCTAACCCTCCTCCTTAGGATGTCATCGAGCTTCGTTCACGTGCTTGGATACCGCGCAATGCTGTTGCAGCGCCGACAACACTGGCTTCTGTGCACGAGCAGGTAAGATTCCAACTTCGCCGCTATTCCCACCGTATTGACAATTTCACAGGCAGCGAAGGAGAAGGCAGCGGCCGAGAAGGAGAATGCAGCCCGCATGAGCACGATGTCCCGCGGCGGTTCGAGACGAGGCGACAACTACAGCGAGTACGGTTCGCACACAGGTGCGGACGGCTGGTCGACACCTTCTGGGCGTCCGCCTCCTAACAAGGTGGGCGACTTGTCGCAATTCGGCAAGATCAACAAGGCCTCGCCTGGAGTCGTCAACCTTGGCCCGTCCTCTGTCTTTGCGGGCAAGAAGGGCGATACGTGCGACTCGGCATCGCTGTCGCGTTCGAGCAGCAACCCCTTTCGTGGCTCTCTCCCAGAACCCCAGCGTGTCGTGTACTTACAGCCAGACCTGCCCAAGTCTTCTTGTCATATTCCAGGAGTATCTTTATTCTGTCTGTCGCGCAGCGAGCGGAGTGTTGTCATGGGGCTGTTTTCTCATAGCCGACGCCAACGACTGCACAAACAAACACCCTTTTTTCCTCCAACCACGACGGCAAGGAGATGCCCCTCTCCCGTAAGAAAGGACATCGTGAGTGTAACACTTTGTGCGCGCCGATGGAGTTATTGAGACGCATCCGTAGGTAAGATCACCCCAGTCGCGGTGGAGAGCGAGAGCAGCGCTGTCACAGAGGCAGAACCCGCACAGGTGCCTTCTACACGGGGTCGTGGGCGTGGGCGCGGCCGCGGCGCCCGTGGAGGCGGCCGTGGCACTTGTGGAAGCGGTCGCAGTGGCCATAATGGCGGTCGCGAAGGAACAGTTCAACCTGCTGCCGTTGCGCCTTCCATGGCAGAGACCAACTCAGACGATGCTGATGTACCGGGTGACACCGCTGCTACAGTGGAACTTGCAAGGGGGCGAGGATCTCGTTCAGCAGCCGTACGCGCACGAGAGCGTCTGGTGCAAATGGATGGTGTGCAGGTGCGCGGCGCAGCGTTTCCCTGCGCACATGCATCTGACCGCCGCACAGAAGAAAAGGGTGCCGAATCCAGTTGTACTGGCACCAAAGGTGCAGCATGCGCTGCTCAATATTCTGCATCGCGACAGCGTACGTGGCATTTACTTCCTTTGCTGTCGCCGCTAACCTACGGCAATGCAGACTGATCCCAACATCCGCGTTGTCCGGAACGTATCACAGGAGCATAGTCTCTTTGCTTCTGACACTGCGTTTGGGAATGCGTCCGACGGTGGCAGCGAGATTGACTTCGAGTTTGCTCCTGCGCAGAGCACCGCGATTTCCGACCATACTGTCGACCAAAGCGAGGACTTGGAGATGGTTTTCGATCTGAACATGGGGCCTCGAGCTGCAAGCGATGTAGAGGATGTGTACGATCTTGACGCCGTCGGAAGTGACAGCGAGGAGGAGGTTCAACAGCCACCTCGTGCGTCAGTTCTTTTGTCGTGGCAGCTTTCCTGACGTGACACAATAGCAAGGCGCAAGGCTAAACGTGCAGCGCCTGTACTGCAAGTTGGGAACGTGTCACAGCCTGCCCCGCGCACACGCGTCTTACCAGCGGGTCCTCGTCCTCTTACAGGTGAGCCATACTGTGCGCCGATGATCAAGCTCATGATTGCGTAGTTCAGCTGCTGGTCCCAAACTACGCCAGTACGAAGAAGACTATCGAGCTAACAAGCGCAACCTACGTGAAGGTCGATAATCCAGATCTTGACACGGCGCGGAAGACGATCAAGACGGCGTTCAGTGCAACCGAGGACGACAACATTGTTCTCGAGTACAAGATGTACCGTTCTGAGCCTTTGAAGCACCCGCTGGTAACGCCGGAGGACTGGTCCAAGTGGCTAGACAACATCGAGAAGTACGAGAAGAAGAAGAAGTTCCTGGAGACCATCTCCGTCTTTTTCTTTTCCCCCGTATGTATATCCCTTCTGCAGTCCATTATCTGACTTCTGTGTCAGACCCTCGAAGAGCGCGCTGCTGCAACGAAGGGAAGCAAGACGGGTGTTGAGAGCCTCGGCCTGTCTGGCGTTACGCAAGAGAACAAGGAGTGGTACCGACAGCTCAAGGAGCACCTGGAGGCCAATCCGTGCGGGCGTCCTGCCTGCAAGGACCGGTTCTGCAAAATTGACGTCTACGGCGGTCACGGACTGAGCCTGCAAGAGTATCAAGCCTGGGCTGACGCCTTGGTACGTTCTTGCTCGCCACCTTTTGACTGTCTAATTGTATTCTGTTCAGCCAAAGGGTATTGACGGCGCCACACTGAACCGGCCTCCCCGTAACGCCATGTTCAAACGCTACCACCGCGACCTACTCCACCTGCCTGACAGTGACCGGCTTCCACTCAATACTCGCGGCCAACGCGACCGCGAGCCCACACACGCATCACCCCCGTCGACCATTCCTTCGCTCGCATCTTCTCATTACTTCCAAAACTTCGACCGGATCTTGCAAGGCGCCACTCCAATGACACTTCATGCGCCTGCGCCCAGCCGTATCATGAGCAAGGTCCGCGGGCCCAAGATTCCCGATTTTCTGGCCGAGATGCAGGAGAACGAGGGCAACGTCCGCAACTACATCAAGTACACTGACGCGTTCAAGAAGCACGAGCTCTGTTTCATTGGAGAGCTGTCTGAGTGGACACTAGCTCAGTTCCAGGAGCGGATCGAGATGCCCATTGGACCTGCGCAGATGGTCCTCCAAGGGATTGCAGACAAACTCGCGCAACTCTCGCTTGAAGGTGTGCTATCTCATTTTCTGTTTCCGTTCATGGGTCTAAATAGCCTCGCAGAATAAAACATTCGAGTCGATTGCGACGAAAACGGGCGGGTCATGGCTTAGATGTACCTACGGAACCAGCCCCTAATACTTTGCTCTTTTGCCACGGCTGCAAGCGCTTCGTGAATGAACTGCACAACGTGGTCTTCCGTCTCGTGCTTGACGATTTGCCGAAACCGCGAGTTGTGTCGCCGCACGTAGGCCTTGAATGCAGAAAACATCTCCTCAATAGGGTTGTATATAGGCGAGTACGGTGGGAGGTAGATGAGCTTGACACCCCTACGCCATGTGTCCAGTTCAGCTGGCAATAGATTCTGAAGGTGACATACCGAGCTTCGCAACGTTCACGGACACCCTCTACGTGATGGATCCGACAATTGTCCATAACGAGAACACTCCGCGGCGCTGGCCAAGGGTTCATGTGCTCGAGAAGCATCTCCAACCACGAAATGAACTTGTCGCCGGAGAAGGAACCAACGACAATGCCAGTCCAGACGATACCGTCAAGTGCCAAAGCGGGAAGGATGGAATATCTATTACATCTTTAGCAGAACCATATAAATGAGCAGGGGGCGCACCTATCTCCGCGGACAAAGGGTGCAACCTTGTACGCGCGCTGCCCTTTCGGTGCGCGACCGCGTGTACGGTTGGCCATGAGGACGTTCAGTGCGGACTCGTCAGCAAAGACAAGACGGTCGGCGCTTTCAGGCCCAGCCTGCATGAGGTAATGTAGAATCTTCTCCTGGCAACGCTCCTCGGCGCGCCTGGAGAGCTAGAGAAGGCGTCAGTCTGAAATGTCTGCGCCAGAAACCGCAACCCGCGCGCTCACCCCTTTGACTGTGATCCCCAGCTCTTTCAGGTTTGTCGAGAGTGTCGAAAGTCCGATTTCAAGGCTGTGCTGGTACCATAGCTCCTCTGCGAGCTCGTCAAGGTAGAGGTCAGGTGAATGCTCGAGTAGGCCGAGGATGAACTGAGCTCCAGCGGTCAGCCCTGAAGCTGCTCAAAGCGTCGGATACGTACACCAATGTGAATTCCAGAAAGTATACGTGGTGGACCCTCCTTGTGCGGGTTATCAATGAGCTCGCCAAGAGCATGCCACCGCTGCAGTACGCGCTGCACGGTGCGCAGCGGGATGTCAAGGTCGACGGAAATCTGGGCGTTGCTCCGGGATAGGTGCTCGGACTGATATACGATGATACGTCGAACTTCAAGAGTTGTATGCGAATAGCGTGAGCGGCGAGGGATGCTGCTTGTGTCGGCCATTCGAGGCGTTGGACGACAAGATCGGATCGGCAGCCTCCGCCTGCTCCCGAACGACCTCTCTGACCCTCATAGTGCAATATCCACCGGTACATCAGGGCTTATACTGCACGGCAGACTCAGCGGCCCACATTAGGACTCTTTGCAGTGTTTTTACTCCACACTGTTCTCTTGAACAAGCGTGACCGTTAGGACGCTTCCGCTGCGACATGTATCATAAGCTGTAGACTGTCCAAGGCCCGTAGTCGCTGTAAATAGAACTCAAGACGATGTGAATGCTCAGTAGGAATAATCCTGTACCATTCTATGTGCCCCTATATTCGATGTACCTCAGTAACGAGGGTGACAGTGAGCGGAAATATGACATTTCTTCAAACTTCGAATTTCGAGAAGAAAATTGCATGGCGCACAAGGCCTCAGTTGCCCCATCTCAACGCCGTTTACGGCGCGAAAAACGAGCCAGCGGTTGGAGAGATATTTCTTGTACAAGTTTTGGGCGCTCGAGAGTATTCAGTTCGAGCCGGCGTCAATCAGTTCGGAAACAGCTGTAAGGTCCAGCTCATCGCACGCATCCTCTGAATCTCAAGCCGAGAGTCTGTATCATTGCTACTATATAGTAGGACCAATAGATAGGCTAGTAAAACGGATGTCAACAGCAGCCAAGATAACATTGTGACGGTGCGCACCAATTTCCTGCCACTGCCTTAGCATCACATTGCGACAGGAGTTGAACGCCAGGGGAGCCAGGAGTAGCTCACACACGTCCCCCGGGTCTGCAGAACTGTGGTTGGAAATTGCGCAACTGCACCATTAGACAACAGGAAACCAGAGACGTCGACGTTGCATCGCTGCGCTGAACGAGCTATTCAATTCGTCCGCCACGGCAAGGGCTCGGCGCCGCACGCTGCTCAGGAAGGTGTCGCCATGCCGTCAGGGGAAAACGTCCGTGCATGCAGAAGGGAAAGCGGACCCGAACAGGGAAGTGGCCTGTGCCAAGTTCACACTCGCAGCGCGCCGGGCGCTTCGGACGTTGACACAGCTAGACGCTCATCCGATCCCGCGACGGCTTCCGACATTTCTGTCAAGTAGAATGAGCACGACGCATATCGGCGAGGGCAAATGAGGCATACAAAATCGTTCATTGGGTCAGACTACTAGTAGTACAGGCCTCCTTGAACTTGTAGATACGAAGTACACTGACTATCCGCAGGCGAAGATCGTCAGGAGGTGACATGAGGTTCGTGAAATGCGGTACATGCAAACAGTCAAGTAGGCCAAAAGTATATCAAGTCCGTCGGGAGGACGAGTATGACGTCCTCGTCGTCGCCGTTGGTCGCTTCCACGGGCTGTGGCTGCGGTTCATTGTACCAGAAGTATGGTAGATCTGTAGGTAGAGCACCGCGAGTCTCGTCGCCATCGTCACAGACATTTATCGCGTTGGGCGGTAAGCCAAGTGACGCCGATGTAATGTTGACACCACCGACTGTGAGGGAGGCGCCGGGTCCCTGGCCTACCGCGTCCGTGTTGACCATGTTCGTGCGGACGCTGAGCGTGAGCGCCGCGGTATCTGTATCGGCAACCTCAAACATGTGCTTGTGGGGCTGGTCCATGTACTCGAGGACGAGCTCGAGAGCGGAACGCATGCGCTCGGCCTTGAACTTGAGGATCTAGGAGCCCTCGACGTGAGTACTTAGACGGAAGGCCAGGAGCCGTGCACCTTACCTTGTTCACCTCGGGTTGTGATATGTTTCCGGCGTCGCCTTCGGTACCAGGACAAAAGGTAAGAAGATACTAGTCCAGATGGAAGAAGAAATGAGAGGTGTGGTCTGTGGATGGGCAGAGTACGGCTCGCCTGACGCAGCGACACTATGTCATCGCACTGAAGCTTGCGCTACGAGTTGTTCATGTCTCGCGACAGTACTGGAACAGAGTAGCGCGTACCTCGACAGTGTTGCATTGGGGATACGCGAAGGGGAGGACGCCACGGCGATCCTGCGGCCAGCGCGGGATTAGCAATCGGTATAGAACACTGGACAAAGCCATACATACCCTCGCATTGAGCGCGTCAGGGATAGTGCTATACGCGGGCGGTAAACCACTCTGCACCAGAGAGGAGATCTGAGGTCGATGAGCATTCGAACGAACCTGCACACAATGAGTGTGGTGGCCTGTGCGAGTGAGTCCGAGTGCTCCACGCACCTGAGGATCTTGGGAGGTTGCTCCCTCCCAGACGGTCGGGTGAGTAGTGAAAGGCAGGAAGCACATTGTTGTGGAGGTCTTTGGACGAGAAGACAAGGGGCATACGACTTTTATCCATTTGCGGAAAACTTCTCCGGTCTCCCGTGGAGGTTGTTTCTCCGCAAGGCCGCTCGCAATTTGCATTTCCATCAAACATTCGAGAGGCTGTGTTCCTGTTGAGTTCGCATTGGTGGACAGGCACTGTCATCTCCGGCGTTGTGGGTCCGTGGTGGACGTCGGGAGCAAGATGGGTCGAACGGAGTTGCTTTCGCCGAAGACCAGAGGATATCTAAGAACCAAAAGTGCATTTCACAACCATTTGGAGAATCACAAAGACTAATGTTCGAACATGGAATTTTCTACGGCACAGGCAACAAACGATCCTACGTCCCCGCGCACCGCGCACCGCAACAGTGACGCTCATGTGCGGCTTCTCTCCGTCTTGCAGTTCACCCCTGTACGTCCTTGGGAGCTAGTGCTGGGGCGGGAACATCGAACGACCGAAGAAACGCCGTGATTGACGGTCGCGCCACGGGAGAAATAACCCAGCATTGCAGCAGTACAGCCCAAATGGAGTCGTTCAAGCCGCGTTGAGTGGGGAGGGTGTTAGGACCCGGGCGGTTGGGCTTGACACCAGAGGCGATCATGTTCATGATCTTGGGGTTGCTCGCGAGGTCCTGCGGATTGATGTCCGTAAAGACCTGCAGAGGGAGGTTAGTCAGAGGGACGAGATGCGAGCGAGGAACGGACATACGTGGAATGTAAGCCACGCCAGGGCATAAATGTCTGTAGCGGTTGTCATGGGGAGTCTCTCCTGGGGAGTCGCCTGCACTGAGGTTAGCACGGACAATTGGGGGAGTGTCTGACGTACAGGAGTACTAGGCAGAGAAGTGATCGGCACGTTGGCAGTGGACTTCATGAGATGGGCGTTCCCGTGCTCGTCAACCACTACATTCGCCTGCGCTGTGTGTCACGGGACAGAATGAGGCGCTGTGTATAAGCGTACCATCTTTATTGCACCGTGAATCATATGATCCACGTTGTGGTATGTCTCGATGCTGTCAGCGATTTGGCGCAGCTATCATCCAATGTTAGACTACGCGATCGTAAGGGAAGAAGTACGCACGATTCTGCCCCTGTCCACATCTGGGTTCTCAGCCAAATACTGCTCGAGCGGTACGAGTTGAGAGTTGCGATCGGGAAGTGCGCGAATCTCCGGCGAAGTGGTGGATGCCATCCTCTGTGAGATTTGGGGTCTAGTGAGAGAAGGTAGCGAGGTGTGCTTAAATAAACGATGGAGTAGTAGACGCATCTTATAGAGGTCGTCGGGATTCCTGGGGGACAGAAATATCAGACGAAATGAGCATTTTTTCGTTCTACGGAAAGCGAATTGCCGCTTCCGAGTTTGTGTATTCGACCTGACGCAGAGCAACAGGTGAATACACAACGCTCGGGAGTGTTGGTAAATAAAGTGCATACTACGTGGATGACTTCATGTTCAAGTCGGCGAGCGTTGCGGGAGGTCGTTCGCTCAGTAGGAACGGCCGATCAAGCGACGTCTCTCTTTCGGAGCTCTGAGGCCCGAGATCAACCTAGTGACGCGTGCAACGCCTCACGGGTTTACAGAATCCTAGCCTGGAGAAGTAACATGCGCCCAGGCGTTTGACGTCTCCGGGTTCGAGTGGCAGATCGAAGTGGAAATGCCATCTACTCCGCCCAGATCGTAGTATGAACCTATCGTGTCGTGTCGCAGCCCTTCATAAAAAGCATCGCATCAAGTGTCTCATCCAAGATGCCGCGCATAGTGTAGCGGGATTTGCACTCGTGTGCGGAATATAGGCAGGCGAAGCAGCGTGAAGAGTCTGACCACAGGACCGCGAGGGGGTGCTCTTCTTCGGTCATGATGCATTGAGCGGCGTATCATGTAGAACGCGGGGTATATCGTTCTCTCTAATAGCAGGGCGTTACGTCACGGAATACTGGGCCAGCGTAGAAGCAGGCGAATGGAGGACCGAGGCCGATGCAAGACCTGGGGTCGCAAGAAGAACAGCCACTAGCAAACACTATGATACGCAGAAGTAGACCCAGTGTAAGATAGCCGCTCATTGATGCAAGCGTGTGTGGACGTGGCGTCCACGAAGCGATCCACTGCGTATGAGGAGAGGTCGTATCACTGAGCGTGCACGAGTCAGGATATGAACGCGCGATGGCGCGCGGCCGGAGCACAGATTCCCAAATGCGACTCTGTACAGAGGACCAGAGTTCTACTGTGACGCGTGGTTGGGAGAAGCAACGGACGAAAAATTTGGCGTAAACAGGAGAAGGATCCGGGCGGAGAATGGACCGCGTTTCGCTCCTTGATCCAGACCTTCTTGGCGCCGTCGAGTGGTCTAGCGGTGAAGCTGTCTAATGTCGTTCGCCGCCTCGCGCGACCACACACCCTACAACGAGGACGCGCGGCCTGCAAAGCGCGTCCGCCCCACGCCGCCCTCGACGTCGAGCTCTGAGGCCGGCGAGAAACCACGCCCGACCGCGACAAGCAACCCACGTCCAGTGTCTATCTGGCTGCTTTACGGACCGTACTTTGAACCCTAAGCGGGCGTGGATAGACTACGACGACGGACAGTTCAGAAGAGGCATGATGTAAAATGTTGTTGGCGTGCGCCTACGTTGGCGTTATGGTCCTCGACACGCGCTCTGCATTGGCGGCGGTCCCAGAATCTGACTGGTCGTGGGCAGAAGGATCTAGTGAAACGAGCAGCTGAACAGAGCCTCGTTATCGCACAGAAGGTTTGTGGTTTCGTTCGTGCGTCGTTGTGCTCGCTGACATGTTGCAGCGCTTGCCACTAAGTCCTTGTAAGCTCGCGTTTACCCTTCTGTACGCCCGTCTTGTCATGCACCAGGGCAACCAGAAGTTTGCCCACAGCGTGCTTCGTCGGCTCATTCAGTCTTTCGCGCCCACCGATCCTCGCGCGCATCTGTACATTGCCCATCTCGCCCTCGTTTCGCACCTCGAGTCGGACAACCCTGCCACACTTGCTGCTCTCGCCCGAGTTGCCGCCGGAGTTGAACGATGACGGGGACGAGGGCGAGGACGTCGCGCAGAAGGAATAACCTCATCCGGCGCGGATCCCTGCGCGCGTACCGATCGAGCCTTGGGCCGCGTACCTAATGCGCTACATCCTCGTCCTCGGCGTTGTCTATCACCCGTACAGCGCCTCCGCCCGCAATGCGTCCACCCGCCACGGCGCGCTCCATCGACACATGGACGCTGGAGTATCGAGGCTCGTACCCGACGCACTCGTCCGCATTCCCGTACACAGCGACTTTGTCGTTATTCAGAGCACGCATTCCGCCGCGTTATTCCGCTCGGCCCCCGTTCTGAGCTCGCTTTTGAAGTGCGATCCAGTTTCACTCGGAGCACCTGCCAGCAGGAGGCTTCGATGCGAGCCGGAGGAGAAGCGAACGTTTGCTCGTGAGGGCCTTGCGCTGGCTGAATGGGACGGAAAGGTGTTGTGTGAGTGCTCTCATTCATAGTGACTTTCTGGGATGACGTTGAAGCTGACTGTGTTGGTAGTGGCGGAAGCGGCAACGTCGCGCCATGTCGTTGAACTTGACGGGACGATGGCGCGAATACGTACAGACTTGCCGCGCGTGATAGTGTTCGAGCGTCGGCCCCAATCGCCTGGCGCGCAATCGGCCTGACTGATTCGATTACTAGATAATAACCCTACGCTGTCAGTCAACGAAGCTGAAAACGTTATGCTCTTTCCATCATGGAGAAATGCCGACTGATGATCTTCTAGCATGCGTGCTGGCAGAGTGGATTTTCCTTTACAGCTTACCAAATGTGTACCCTGCGGACCGTCTGCAGAGCAAATATAGATGATACTGACTATCGTGGCTTACAAGAGGTTTGGCGACGCGGATGTTGGAAGGGTTTGTACTATGACTGCACAATCCACTATACGGCCGCGAAGGGCTGAATATCAGCTTTGGCTGTATAGAAATAGCGGCAAACCGCAAGGTGGCGCCGCGCATAACCCTCTACTACTACTCTACTACTACTACATCAAGACTTCGAGATAGATGACGATAATGCTTCTACTAGTCGGCCAAGAAGACGACGAAGAAGGCGGGGGATACTGACCAGGGAAGTCAGTCTGAGTGCACACGTAGGTAGTAGTAGGTAGGTAAGATGAGCGCAGACCGAAAGGGAGAAGTTGCCAGAAATGGATCATGGAAGGCTTCGTCGAAACAATGCCCGGGCTGGGTGTCGCTTCAAGCAGATGTACTTTCTCCATTCAATGTCGTTGAGGCATTGAGACGGGGTTCATCATCCCCAGAATCGCGCTGCCTGTCGACCGACTCCATAGGAGCACCGGCTAATTCAACCGTAGTAGCAGTGTGCGTAGCGGGGCCTGGATTATCTGTATCGACGGTCTCTGGTGAGAGAGTTCGTCCTCCACCTCCCGTAGACTGCGCCTCGTAAGGAGGAGGCGGAGCCGGCGGCAGGTTGGCTGGCGGGGAAGGCGAGTTGAAAGCATTAATGACCTCGGTGATCGGCGGACGCGCGATAGGCGAGATATCCCAGCAGCGAACAAGCATGTTCCAGATCGTGTCGTCCAGGCCACGCATCGTAG
>KV426209.1:13787-78578 GCA_001632375.1 Exidia glandulosa HHB12029 | reverse complement strand
AACTCGCGTATGACCGAGTAACCCATTTGCTCGATAGACGGAAAGGAGCTGATGCTCATCATCTTCGCCACCATCATGTGCATCTCCGTCCCCACCAACGACCTCTCCCCGTCCGGCGTCCTTATCTGGATCGGTGTCTTCCGTATCGTCCTCGGCGTCGGCGTCGGAGGCGACTACCCTCTTTCTGCCAGTGTCGTGCGCGCTCCGTCGCATCCCTTGCATTAGTAGCGCTGAGCAACGTATAGATGTCGGACCGCGCGAGGATTTGGAAGCGCGGTGCTCTCTTGTGTTGGATCTTTGCGAATCAGGGATACGGCTCGCTCGTCGGGTCTATCGTTACTATGATCACGCTCGCGGCGTATAAAGGCGCGATGGACAATCCCAATGGCGGGTCCAAGACTGATGGCGGTACGTCACGGTATCCCCTCCGTCTCCCAGCACCTTACGCGGGCACAATATATTAGTATGGCGCATCATCGTTGGACTGTCGCTTATCCCGGCAGCGGCGACACTGTACCAACGTCTCGTCTTACCGGAATCAAAACGGTATCTCAAGTCGCGCAGTCTCGAAGAGGAGAATGCGACGAACGGGACTGGATCGTCTGATTTGGAGAAGGACTCGGCGTTGAAGAATCATGGTGGCGAGACGGACGTTGCGGTGCATGATGCGAGCTCGGGGAGTGTCGATCACCACAACGCGACGACGCCTCCTGCAACCGGAAATGGGACGGGCGCGGTAAAGCCGAAGGAGGTGCTCAAAGCCAAGCACGCGCATTTTCGCGGTACGTTGCGGTGCTTGATGCGCGGGAGAGGGTGACTGACCGTCCGTCGTGATGCAGAGTTTGTTACGTACTTCAGCGAGCGTCAGGAAAAAGCGCAATGCGTTAGAGGAGCCCATGCGACCTCCGTAGTTGTTCAGAGCCTTCACACTGGCCGCCGGAGACTCGAGAGTAGTTAGAGAGTCCGGAGCTCCGTACGGCGTCTCCGGAGGTCTCTGGAACAGATATCACGTCTCCGCATGTCTCCGGGAACCCGCATCAACACTTCCATCACTAGCGCAACGCGGACCGGACTGCGCGTGGAGCATCTTCGTTCGTATCAGGTTGTGCCCTCGGTTCGTTTGCGCTTGTTCCGCACCCTCTTGGACTTGTACTCTCATGTCCCCCTTCGCTCCCCGAGCTCGCACGCGCCCAAGTCACGCTACCCAGTAGCGGCGTGTAAAACATATGGTCCGCACGCTCTACTCCTTGTTGCTGAAGTCGTTCTTCCCTTCCTGCAGTAGTCTCCATCTCTCATGCTCGTCGTCGTTGCGTTCTGCTCTGCGGCTTGTGCTCACTGGGACTTTCTGGCTGGTACTGCCCTCTCGTCTGCTCTGGTTCTGGTCTCTGTGGGTTGGTCTGGTGATTTGCGGGCTGCGCGTCTTCTTTGCTTTCTGGGTCTACGAGGTCGCTCATAGCTTTTCTCTCACTGTCTCGGGTTCGAATCGCCCAATCAGGTGAGCATATTTCGTAAGCTCGTTGATGCTCGCTGATTCACCCATCCAGATGAATTCCCTTGGTCGCGCGCGTTGCATATTAGATTTAGTGCTTGTACAGTCGATAGTGGGCAATACAATTTATTTCCATCCATAATCTGTGTGCGCATTGAAGGGGAAAAGGGAGGAAAGAGGATGGGAAAAGAGCAATCCGCACCGTGCGGTGTGCATCACGGCGATTTGATTTCTCTCCGACCGTCTCTGGCGTGCTCCCAGAGGGCTCCTGGGTCCCTTGCAGAGTTGTGGCTCGCGTCTCTCAGTGTCTCTGTGTCGCGTTAAAGCTAGATAGGTCACACTAAAGAGGGGGTAGTGGCTCTGCGATCTTTGCGGCGCTGGAGCCTTCGGAGCTGCCCAGAGGTACCTGCGTTTTTTCCTGACGAGTGGAGACATGCCAAGATCCTCATCGGGACCTGCATGTGTTGGCTCCTCCTCGACATCGCGTACGCTCCCTTCTTTCCCTTCTCCTTCTCCTTCTCCCCCTCTCATCACTTACGCTCCTTTGTAGATTCTACGGTATCAACCTGAACCAAAGCGTCGTCCTCCAACAAATCGGCTTCGACGGCTCAGAGCCCGGCGCGACGCCGTGGCACAAGTTGTTCAAGATTGCCACTGGAAACCTTATCATTACCGCACTAGGTTTCGTCCCCGGATACTGGGCTAGTATCGTCCTCGTGGAGTATATTGGACGCAAGACGATACAGTTGCAGGGGTTCCTCATGGCCGCGCTGTTCCGTGCGTCCCTTTTCTTATTGCGGACATGGTTGGCTGCTGACGGTAACGGTGGTTTAGTGGCCATACTCGCGGGCAAATTTCACTCGCTCTCGACGCCGGCGTTCGTGGTCTGCTTTGCGCTCCTGCAGGTATTTCACGCCTCCCCTTACTGTTACCCGGATGCTTACTGTACCTTTTCTTCGAGTTCTTCTTCAACTTCGGCGCCAACACGACGACGTTCCTCTACCCCGCAGAGGTTTTCCCTACACGGTTCCGCTCAACCGCGCACGGCGTATCCGCTGCATCCGGTAAAGCGGGCGCTATCATCTCGTCACTCGCGTTCAACTCGCTCGCTAAGAAGATCGGCACGCCGGCTATCCTCTGGAGTGCGTTCAAATTTCCCTATTTCCCTCGTCTTTTTCGAGGCTGACTGTGGTGGTTTGTGGTGATGTAGTCTTCTTCGGATGCTGCATCGCGGGATTCTTCTTCACGCTTCTGTTGCCGGAGGTTAAGATGCGCGATCCGGATGAGGTGGATAGACTTGAAGTTGAGGAGAGGAGACGGCTTGGTCACGGTACCGCGTGAGTTCCAGTGCCAGTGGACGACATGTTATGACAAGTCCGAGTCGTACGGATGTGGACCCCTTCGATATACCGCCACCTTTCCTGAAATGTTTTGGACTGTGACCCTACATGCTACAGCTCTCAATGTCATGTATCGCTGTTTACATAGACGCTCATAATTCTAGTAACTATTCTCAGTATCGCGATATCATGGGGAACGTCAGGTGATAGTTACGGTACGTTACTTGGTGTCGGTCGTGCCGTTAACCGGACAGGGACTTAGAGGGGCAGGCGTCCAGGTGGTGGACCCGCTGCTGTTCATGTTGAGCCCGGCGCAAGCTTGGCACCTCCAACGGCGTCGGAAACTAAAGGTAGTTAAGCCTTTGTCTCGTGTGCCGTTGTGTGATGTTCGCCGGAGGTCCGAGGGTGCCGATTTCGGCGGCGGATGAAAGCGAGTATTGAAGAATTCACACATCTGAGAGCAGGGAGTGTTAGGATATAGAAGAGTGTCCGAGATAATATCTAGTGCAATGCCTACTGACAAAGTCATCATCTTCATCGCTTGAATCCGTTCCATTTCCCTCCGGATCTGTTGATTGCGGCCACGATTAGATACTGTACATTCTCTGATTGTCAGCACATCTGTAGACACACGACCTATAGGTATTCTTTCACTTCTGAGCGCCGAAACCAAATTCAGAGCGTCTCCCTAAAAGTCGCTTAACGCGGCCACCTCGCGGACCATACCCGTGCGTTCTTAGCATCCTCCCCCGACCTCGAATGCGTCCACGTTTGCGAAGCCGGCTGAGACACTGAAGGGTTCTCAGAATTGGTTCACGCGTCGATTCGAAGGAGTAGGAGATGGTCACACGAGCGAAATTCTCGGACCGAGGCCCGGACAGGGTCTTCGCATCTAGATGGGCGGGAAGAGCCGAACGGAGCGGGCGTGCACCTTTTCCCCGTTGTGCCCAGATCTAGAGCGCAAAAAAGGCCACCACCACCACACACCCCATCTACAACCACATTCGATGTCGTTGTTAACGGACCCGCCGCGCCGCAGCCCGCGCGGTGGTCTCGAGGAGGTCGAGCAGGAGCAAAACGGTCGCCTGCCGTTCATACTGTCCCGCACAGAGGTCAAGCTATTGGGAATCGCTGGCGTGAGTGCAGGCTGTTTTAGTATCTCTGTCTGCAGCTGCTGACATTGTTTTTACGCCCGCAGACGGGCTTTCTCATCGATGGTGCGTCCAAGCTTGGCGCGCTCGGCCTCGCTCGCAGCTGACGACCGCGCAGCCTACGATCTCTTCATCATCAACGTACGCACGCGGAAGTATCTCTAGACCATGCCCTTACCCGACGAGCAGCAAGTCTCCGTGATGCTGCAATATCGGTGCGCTCAACGTCACAGGTGCCACGCGAACGCTACCGCTGACGCGCCACAGCTTGTATGAGGGTAGCACCCTCCCCGCTGGCTTAGAAGGTTCGTTGCTCAATGTACAGCTCTATTAAAACATACTCACGCTTCGCGGGCCAGGTTTCATCAAAGCTGGGTGCGCACGCAACCACAAATTAGACTATTGACCGTGCTAACCACCACGCTTTTACCCCCACGCTCAGCGCGAACATAGGAGCAGTCTTAGGGCAATTTATTTTTGGCTATCTCTCCGACGCCTTTGGACGCAAAGCCATTTGTGCGTTATAAGGGGTCCGCTCGTCATTAATGCTCACGCAACCGGAATTTGTAGATGGGAAAGAGCTCATGATTATCATCTTCGCGACGATCCTGTGCATTTGCGTCCCCACCGGCGCTCTGCCCGCCTCTGGTAGTCTCATCTGGATCGGTGTATCCCGTATAATACTCGGTATCGGTATCGGAGGCGACTATCCCATGTCCGCCAGTGTCGTGAGTCGCTTATCACCCACAAGTTTTGTAGCCGTGCACTGACTGCTTGAAATGAAGATGTCGGACCGCGCGCTCATTTGGAAACGCGGCGCACTCTTATCGTATATCTTCTCCAACCAAGGGTCCGTTTCATGTCACACTCATAGTATCTGTTTATTCACTCCCCCCACAAGATACGGCTCGTTGCTCGGAAGCATCATCACTCTGATCGTGCTCGCGGCGTACAAAAGTCCTATGGACGTACATGGAGAGACGAGTAAAGTAGACGGAGGTGCGTACCCAGGTCTCACATCGTCGTATACTCATTTGTATCACATAGTCTGGCGTATCATCGTCGGCGTCTCGCTCATCCCTGCATTCGCGACGCTCTACCAACGTCTCACGCTCCCCGAGGCGACGCGATACCTTAAGTCGAAGCACGTCGAGGAGGATACTATTGCGCGTATCAAGGCGGACTACAAGAAGCCTCCTCCACCAGTTCTCGAGCCTGAGAATGAGAAGGGCGACGCCGAGATCAAGGCTACTACTTCGGCTGAGATCCAGGTGCAGCAGCCGGGACCGTCTGAGAATACGAGTGCGACCGACTTGGAGGCGGGTGCCACGACGGCTGCCCCTGCAGAGGAGAGCAAGAAGGCGCATTGGAAGGGTGAGTGTAGTAGTGTTTTCTCTCCATTTCGATCTGACGCTGACGACTTTCTCGCGTGCGTATGACAGAGTTTGCGGCGTACTTCAGCCAGTGGCGCCATATGAAGATCCTCATCGGGACGTGCATGTCGTGGTTCCTCCTGGACGTTGCGTGAGTAGTCGTAGTTCCTGTGGCCGATGGAGACTCAATACCAATGCACTCGCCAGCTTCTACGGGATCAATTTAAACCAGAGCGTCGTACGTTCTCTCTCGTTCTGTTCTCAGTTACGCAAGTCATGCTAACGCCTACCCTCAGGTGTTGAAGCAGATCCACTTTGACGGCAAGGGCGATATCACTCCCTGGCACAGCATGTTCAAAATCTCGACGGGCAACCTTATCATCACCGCGCTCGGCTTTGTCCCCGGTGCGTGTAACATTCCGTGTCACGTTCCAAACATCTGACTGCGTTATCTGTAGGATACTGGGCGACGACACTGACCGTCGAGTATCTGGGACGCAAGTGGATCCAGATGCAGGGTTTCCTTTTCGCGTCTCTTTTCCGTATGTTATCCTCTCGGGGCTATTCGAAACTGACGTCCTCGCGCAGTTGGAGTGTTGGCGGGAAAGTTCCACGACCTGTCTACACCGGCTTTCATCGTCTGCTTCGCCTTCCTCCAGGTTCGTCGTCGTCCTGTATCCGATATGACTTGCTCATTCCTTCTCGCACAGTTCTTCTTTAACTTCGGAGCGAACACGTGAGTTACCTGTTCTCTATCTCGTTAACTTAATATAAGTACTGACTGTGTTCACAGCACAACGTACCTTTATCCCGCAGAAGTGTTCCCGACGCGGTTCCGGTCGTCTGCACACGGCCTCTCCGCCGCAGCGGGCAAAGCGGGCGCTATAATTTCCGCGCTTGCTTTCAACACTCTTGCGAAGAAAATCGGCACGCCTGCTGTACTCTGGAGTGCGTCCTAACACATCCTTCCCTTGTTCGCGCTGACAGTGAGATTGTGACGTCTAGTTTTCTTCGGATGTTGTCTGGCCGGTGCGGCGTTCACGCTGCTGCTTCCTGAGGTCAAGGGACGCGATCCGGACGAGGTGGATCGGATGGAGTTGGCGGAGACGAAGCGCGATTTTGTGGCCGCATAGAAGCCTGAGTCGTCCCCAGAAATGTAATATCTACGGACAGCTGACGAGACGACGTGTGTACGACAATGACAATTCATGGAAGGAAGACAGTGTGATACCCTTAAGCGATAATTTCTGAGAGCGCGCCCTGACTCCGCGGCGGTTCCGGTTTCCGGAAGCAGGTACTTTTCAGACCCCGCTCAGTGATCTTGCACCAGAACCGCCATGGCCGCTGTCGCGCCGGTCGGCGCAACCACTGCGGCAAACCCTTCGACGGACGTCGAGTACTTTCTTCGCGTCTATACTGAACTGCCAATCCGTCCCAGCGAGCACGAAGAGGAACGTTGGGTCTGGACGCCCTTGCTCTGCTTCTCCGCCACCGACCTTGTCGATGTCGTACGCATCGCAGGCGGTCGTCCCTGGCGCTGGTTTCTCTTTGCTTGCGGTGTTATCCTTGGAACGGAAGACGGCACTCTATCCACTTCACAGTCAGCCGACGACGCCCTCAACTTGGATGCACCGGATATTAACCCCGGCATATCCACCGTCTACTTTCATCTGCCGCTGGCCGCACGTTCGTGTCTGCGCACTGTTGAGCCGAATCTCTGTACAAACAAGCTGGGTTCTGCTACTTCTGTCACGGAGCGAGACTACGACGATGCGGCCATCGGCGAACGTGACGGCCACAAATGCGTCTGCAGCGACCTTCCGGAGAGATTCTGCCGGGCAGTGAACTTGATACCCCACGTCAAGGGCAACACCGTATGTCCCTTATTGTGATTCTTGACGGCCGACCAATTCGCATTCGCTATAGTATATCGACAACCTCACAGGCGGCACCATCAAGAACATCGACCATGAGCGCAACATGTTTCTTCTGCAACCAAGTCTGCACCAAGGCCTGGGTAAGGACTTTGCCGTGATGCCCGTACGTCACTAATACTTGTATATTCATTTCTCCTTCAACACTCAACAAAACTCAGAAGCCGAACTTTGCCTATCCGGACGCGGATGAAGCCTGGGTGCCGCATATGCTGCGTTCGGACGCGCTTGTCTTGCTCCGTCGCCCATCGTGCCGAGTTCCGGAGGACACCACCAACCGCTGGCCGCCCAACCTGCTTTTCTATCATGTGTACGGAGCAGCGGTCCTACACACGTTCGGAGGCGAAGCCCCGGTTCACGTTCTCGCCGAGCTGAGCAAGGTTTACTATGGTCCAGATGGGCCGATGGACAGCGAACAACGCCACGCACGGACTCAGCAGGAGGAGGCCCGCGCCGCGGAGGCTGGGCACGCGCCAGCTGCTGCGCCAATCGCTGCTCCCGCCGGAGGATTCGATGAGCTCGCTGCATGTCTGCCTTTATGGTTCTTCGCGTTGGATAGGGATACACAGAAGACGTGGGTGCTCGAAGCCCGGCGTAAGCAGGAATCGGCGGAGGCTGCCCGTAACGACCGCATAGTGCAGTGGCAGCAGGAATCCGCTGGGACTTGAAGATCGAGCCAAGCATTGTATTTCTGCATTGTGTAAACTAGTGAAAGCACACATCGAAGTCGCATGTTAGTATTCAGCTCGCCTCTTTTCGGTACCAGGTGCACTGCTGCAGTTGCTGCACAATGGATGAAGAGTTCGTATAAGTAGAACCCTTGAGACACCGTAACCACGAGGTAAATGTGGACCCCGGATTCCCTGCGGAGTGTGCTGACAACCTCTTCCCCTTCCAGCAACGGTGATGAGCGCAGGAGACTCGTAAAGGTTGTGGCGCAAAGAGGTTCTTCCTCTGCGCTTCTGCAAAAACTCCCGCTCAATTGCGTCAACATGCGATGGCAGACGGATATCGATTTTATTCCCTTTATATGATAACAGCTTTCCCCAGAAAAATCCTTGTCTACTTCGATCAGAGGAATGGCTCGAGCGCCTCGGGCAGAATGCGAGCAATGGCAGCGCCGTTGCTGGGCTCGATGCTCATGAAGTAGGCCGCCCACCACGGGCCCGCAGCTAGAGGAGAGTGGGATCGTCAATATTTATATAAGGCAAGGAAAAGTGGAAATAGACGGGTACGCACCCCACCAGAGCGCGCCAAGCCATGTTCCACCGGACAGCTGCATGTCGCAGAGCGCTCCTTGGATGGCGCGGATGCAGTCATCTACAGGCAGAGTGTGCGCTGATCAGCACGCGTATTATGCGAGCATGCTGGACGCGCACCGTTGGATCCGCCACCGATCTCGCCGAGGAAACCTTTCAGGTTGTTGTCCTTCAGCCATTGCGTCGCCGAGGCAATCCGCTCAGAACCAATCGTCGAGCTGACGCACTGCATCGCAAGATGTCAACATTTGCAAGGGAGCCTTCACTGTGCACTGCACTCACAGTGCCGTTGGTGCCAGAACCGTCGATGTCGAGGTACTGGTGCATCTCGATGGCCGTGTTGTTGTTCGGGTCCGTGATAGCACCGAACACGTCGCCGTTGCCGCTCGAGGTTGTCCACGTCCAGGCGCCCGTCCACGAGGTACCCTCGACAAGGATAAGCTGCTTGGTCGCGCCAGTCGCGCGGATGGCGTTAATCGCCGCCTGAGAACGGTCGAACACGTCCGCCGCGGGAATGTCATCTAGAATAGGAGCGTTAGCTGGTTCAGCAGGGGCAGAGCGGGCCACGTACGAGGCTCGTTCTGGAGGTCAAAGATGATATGGTCGTCGTCCTTGAACACGGTCGCGAGCGTCGTCCAGAACGCGGCAAAGTCGTCCGTGGATATGATTGTGTTGTTGTACCGCATGTAGTTGTGCGGGTCAAGCACGGCGAAACCGCCGTTGCTCGTGATGTAGCTCGCGATGGTGCTCAAACCGCTCAGGTAGGTCGGGTCGAGCGGGCCCGTCAGACCCGTGGCGAGCGGCGCGATACGCTCCATGAGGAAGGCGATGCGGAAGGTGTTGAAGCCCTTCGCGAGGAAGAAGTCAACGCTCGCGGTCGTCGGCCAGGTGTAGTCGGTGCCGAGAACACCAGGAACCTTGCCGCTGCCGAACTCGGCGCCGCTCTCGTTCACACCGAACAGCTCGAACTTGGTGCGGCCCTCGGTCGGGCACGTCACGGGGATGGGCGTTGTCTCGGGCGGCGGAGGGCTCGTGGGCGACGGATCCGCGGGGTCGAAGACGAGCTTGATGTTGTCGAGCACGAAAGTGGTGTTCGAGAGCCCCTGGACGTTGATGCGGTCCAGGGTAGTGTCCTTGAAGTCGGTGAAGGGGATCTTGACCGTCGTGAACGCGCTCGGCGTGATGGCGCTCGAGACGCTTGCGAGAAGGATGTTGGCCGTGCTCTCGGTCGTGTCGGTCGAAGACTGGAAGTACACCTGCACCTGCGTCGGGTCTGCAGCGACGTCGAACTGCACGGCGGAGAACTTGTTGAGGAGCGTGTCGGACTTGAGCGACAGCGCGCCGAACGCCTCGGCGACGACCTGGAGACTGGACTTGCCCTCGGCAAGCGTGGTCGACGCGTAGTCGATGACGGACGACCACGACCAGTCCTCCCATCCGGAAACGAGGGCATCGTCGACGTACACATCGGTGAACTGGAGCGGCGCAGTCACCTTCTTGACGAGCGCGATGTTGTCGAGGTGGTACTACAGCCGAGTTCAGTACAAAAGCGAGTTGACGGCGAAAGGTACGCACCGTGGCGCCGTTCGCGGTAGCCTGGAAGTTGAGTCTGTCCAGGGTCTGGGTAGGGTCCAGGCTGGCAAACGAGACGGTGACGGTGGTGAACGCATCGGGCGTAATACCGCTCGCGAGGCTCGACAGCGCGACAGGGGTCGTCTGCTGGGTGTCGTCCGCGGATGACTGGAAGTACACCTGGACGGTCGAAGGGTCGGCAGCGATGTCGAACGTGAGCCCAGCGTAGTTGCTCAGCAGGTCGGCGCCCTTGAGCGAGACGGCGGCCCATGCGGTCGATGTGACGCTGATGCTGCTCGCGCCCTCTGCGAGATCTGTTGCCGCGTAGTCAATGACCGAGTCCCAGGACCAGTCTTGCCAGCCAGCTGCCAACGCGCCGTCTGTGTAGACAGCGACGGTGTCCGCGCTGGGCGCGGATGTGGCGCAGCTGTCCACCGTCTTCGTTGCCGTAGCCGTAACTGTCGGTCCTGCGGTCGTGACAGTCGCCGTAATTGTCACGGGCGGGGTCGGTTGAACGCCTGCCGTGTCAATGGGCGCGCATTGCGAGAACGCTACACGTGTATAAGCAAACAACCCTATCAGGTTTCACAGCTCACGTACTGTCGCTCCATTTTACACAGGTCAGACCGGTAGCGCAGACGTTGGTCGACTACGAATGGTGAGCGGGATGTCTATCGGAGCGATTAAGGAAAGCGGCATACACTGCCTAATCATTGTCAGTCAGACACAAGTCTTCCATGACCCACGAAAAACTCACAAGCCTCCCAGACGTTCGCCGCGTTGGCGAGAGCAGCCAAGCCGAAAGACACCAAAGCCGCCTTCATGGTGTTGGGTCGCTGTGCAGACTCACGGCCCTCGTGAGAAAGCGTGAGCAGGTCTTATAATCCATGGCCAGCGGGGGGTGCGGGGACATGACACGTGGATGAGGCCGACGAAGCACCGACCGTCGACGACGAGTAACAGTCCGTGCGATGACGTGCCCGAGCTGTCCCCGAGCATCGCTGACACTGCGGCGGTGGCGTCCCAGGGTGAAAGCGTGTGCGCGGGCTGGACGTGACTGAGTATCCCTGCAAGCAGAGCCCGAAGCAATGTAAAACGCAGATGGGACCAAGTTGGCCGTCAAATCGTTGCAAAGTGGAGAGCCGCGCCGGCAGCGAAATACATCACGTGGTCGTGACAGCGCAGGGGCAAGTGTTAGACTGTGAGAAAGTCGAGAAGAACGTCCATGAGCGGCGGCCGATCTTCGGCTAAGACACCAAATGAAGTCTAAGCCAGCAGGTTGTGCACAAGGAGCATAGTCGTCGTGGCCGTGTCTCATTTTTCCACGGCACAGGCCAACATGTAAGCGCAGTCGAGGCTGAGCAGCTTGGAAGTCTATTTTGCGCTTATTGCGCGCAAGCACGCCACGGTGACCAGATGGACTCCAAGGTGCGTATGTGCTGTAGTTTTCCTGCATATGAAGATGCGTAGCGCTTCCTGTTCCGTGTTCGAGAAACGGGACACATCGGATGAGGAGAAAGAGACGGAAGCGGGGAACAGCTAACTCCGCTGATACAAATAAAATTTCGCGATGGAAGTTACGTTGAAGTATCACACCTCCGTTAAGCGAAACAGAGGCAAACGTTTTATCCATACTGACATGGACACCTATGTCCCGTAAAGTGACGAAAAATTCCCGGTACAACACAAATTTGTCGAGATTATAGTAGTTTGCACACGGCAGGTGCACTTTTGTAAATTATGTATGAATTCACCTCCCCTCAGCATGCTCAGTAGCTCCCCCGAGAACCTTCCTCGAGCATTCTCCAAGCTGCTTTGCCAATGCTGTACCGTGCGCGCTACGTGCGTGGTGTCTGACGCGTTCTCGCACCCCCCACGCTCATCACGCCGATGCGCTACCGCACACCCGCCCCGCGCTGGCTGTAATTGCTGGAACTTCAAGCGTGTGACCTGGACGCCAGGGTCGTGAGCGCTGGCGTGCGGTAGGCTCGCGCGCGCGTTGCCCTTGACATCAATTTTTTGCCGACCCCGTACTCTTCACTTCAGAGAAATCCTGGCATCGAGCGCAGGTATGTAGCCAGCACAGACGCAATGCAAGCCAAGTGCATGTCACTTGCTGCGTCGCACGCAGCGACGGCGCGACGCGGGGGACAGCGCACGAACAGGGTCGCATCACGTTGCCCACCTTAGCATGTCACTTACGAAATCTGTGCGCAAGCGGCATATTGCAGCGAGCGCCCTGTCGAAGTGGTGCGGTCATTGTCATTGACGCGAATAGGACGCCAGCCATGACCGCGTGAACTGCCGTTTATTGGGGAGTTAGGGCTGCCTTTCATCGGTCTGAGAATCGAAGAACACAATCAAAGCGGATTTGAGCGGTCCAAAAACACTCAGACGCTGCGCAAGAGCCGCATCGGTCGCAGGGAGACGAGGCAAAGCTCGAAGTGTCGGGGTTCGAAGTCATCGGACTCGGCCGAGCTCGTCGGGTTATAAGTACATAATTTTGCGACCATTTGGGTTGCTGGCCGGCCGATTATGAGGTTGCGCACAATGTATTGTGTGCCTCCGAATTTTTCGTCAGTTTACGGGACATAGACACCCATTCGTTACTGACATAGAAGATCAATTGCCAACTAGTGACAGTAGCGAGTACCTACGAAAGAATGTAAAGCACGGGAATAACGACACGACCACAAGTCGCGTTGTCGCTTCAATCAGACTTAGTTATGCATATTAGAGCACGGCAGAGAGGACAACAGCTACGCAAGCCACGAAGACGTTCCCTGCCAACGTCTTCGGCGCCGAGTTGATGTCTCTGAAACAACGTAAGTAATGCAGCTCTGTAGGTTCGCAACCGCGTACGTTGTGTCACTAGACGGCCCCGGAGAGTCGCTTGAGTCGGTCGTTGCTGCGGGGGATTGAGGACCGCCAGCGGGAGGAAGAGCCTTGCCGGAAGGAGGCTCAGTGCTGGAATCCGGTGCCGGAGGCTGAGGCTGCTGCTCCGGGTCTGTTGTCGGTGTAGGCGGAGGGTTTTGTGGGTCAGCCGCAGTGAGCGGCGGTGGTACATCTGTACTGGGAACGCTGCCAGCCGGTGGGTCGGACGGCGCGGGAGTGACAGGTGAATCTCCAGCGGCGTCCCCGGCTGTAGCGCCACGCTCGAGACCGATTGCGGTGATGGCGAAGAATCCGCTACCGTGGTATTGAACCTCGAAGGTGTACGTCGTAGCCTTGTCGAGACCGTTCGCTCTGAGAAGGGCCGGTAACAACAACTGTGTCATCTCGTAGGATCTGCCGTTCAGGGTCGCAGTCGCATGAACCCCGACCTCTCGCTGCCCCTCAAGTTCGATAGCACTGCTACCTGAAGTAATGAGAAATCTACGTTGCAGAAATCACCTCGTCTGTCGCACCTGTAAACTTCATGGTGAAGCCTACTTGTGGACCGAGGGTAACTGACTCCTCAGCGAACGCTTCGTGCGGCTGGTTTTTGCGCGGATTAGGTCGGGTCCACCTGTGAAGTCAATCTATCTCAGACATGGCTCCACCAGTATGCAGTACGCACCAAGTATTCTGGCAGAGCGTTGCCTCTTGAAGGCAGTCCGCACTCGAGGCTGCTGTCCTATTGGAGTACTTGATGGCCGGATCGTCATGTCTTATGTTGATACCGCCGGCGAGCGGGTCAACGGAGGGAGGGTCGTCGCCACGCGCAGAAAGGACAGAGCATAGAAGACCCAAAAGGAAGAAACTCAAGTAGAACATCGTTCTACGAGTCCACCTGGAAGGGACAGAAGAGAGGGTCAAGCTGGCAATACGGCAGACATGTAGACCCATATATCTGGTGGCACGGAGAATAACGCAGGAGCACCGCGGGAAAGTTGTGGTCCGGCACCGGCGTTTCTTGCGCGCTGCAGGGCGAGTAGCGCGTCCGGATACCGCCCACACTGCACAAGGCCTGGAGGCACAGCAACGCAAGCCTTCACTCTCATACAGTGTCCGAATCCGCCGTGTAGACCGGCGCGGGTCCAGGAAGTTCTCGAGCGAGAGCGCAAATAGTAAGTCGTACTGAAAGGCGCGTCAAGTCCCAAAGGGCGAGTCTAGCAAGCCCTCAGGGATGGTATCAAAGTACCCTAGGTATGAGCGCATGGCGTTCGGGGATGTCGGTCTGTAGGTTGCGCCGATCCCAGAGAATACGATGCGGCGCCTCATGAAATGATGGTCAGGAAGAGAAGGTGATCATAATGCCGTCCAAACACACTTCAAGCTGTTGACGTTCTCTACTCCACAGGCTGGTTCAGACGAATCTCTCCCAATCACCACCATTGTAGGCGATATAGCGACAGGGTTTCGCTCATCAGATGGTATTGCTTCGCTAGTCCCTATGCATCATCATCCATCGTTATCATATTATGTACCCCAGGCCGCAGAACTAAGCACATGCAAGGAATGAGTAGTGTCCAAAGTGCTGTGCATCCACATTCTACTAGCCACTACGCAAATGGGAGTACCGCAGCGAGCAACGTTATCACTGCGCTTCCTGGCCAAAAATCGCCCACAGCCAGAGCGTACGCAGAGTCCCTGAGTAGTTCCAGGTTATCATTAACCTTCGAGATCGAGGTATATGTAACTGGAAATACTGACTGAGATGTAGTAGATGGAGAAGGGCCATCTCCAGAGGTGGAACTCGAAGAGGCGGCAGGCGACGTTGTGCTCGCAGGGAACTCGACCGACGTCCCCTTCGAACCCGGCGTCGACGACTGTGTTTGCGCACCGGAGCTCGGCTTTCCTCCTCCCTGAGATTCGCCTGTCGAGGCGCCGGGTAAAACGGATGGCGGTATTTCGTTGCCCGCCGCGCTAAGGGCGCGTCCGTCCTTCTCTATGATGACACCCATGAGGGACATCTCCCCGACGTTGAAGTCGCCATATGTGAACACGACCTCATACGTTAGATTACGATCGAGCGACCCGGCTTCATATAGTGGACCGCCGGAATGCTTTAGAGGATATCCCTTGTCGTTGATCATGAGCGTTACGGTCGAGTTGGATACCTCCCAATCCATGACAGCAAACAGCGAGACACCAACGCTCCCTATATGGCTGGCCATCAGCCCAAGAAGGAAGTGTCTGCAAGCACGCACCCGTGAACTTGAACTTGACGCTTGGCAAAGGTTTCGCAAGGCCAGAAGTCGTACGGACTTGAGGAAATATCGCGGCCGCGTCGTAGTGGGGCCCAGGATACGGCTTAAGAAACCTGGGTCGAGTTTACATTAGTAGCAATTCAATGGCTCAGCAAGTCACAAGCTCACCAAGCGCCTTCACATCCGTGCTTGCAATCATCCGGCGAGTCTGCAGTCGTTGAAGGCATGTAGGTGAACGCGGGACTGTCGCACAAGTATATCGACACTTGGCTTAGATCGACATCATCGCCATCGCAGAATGCAGTCCATGCGGATAACAGCGCGACAAATATGAAGTTGAGAAGGGAAAAGGTCGAACGATGCATGGTGGTTGAGGAAGTCGGCGAATATGTGAAGGTTGGCCAAGAACGTCCGGCCTTGTAGCTTTGAGGTAGTCCAAGCCGGCGATTCGGTAGCACAGCGACGTAAACGGACCCTACGGTGTTGCCGGAGCATGAAGCGGCGTCCTCGGAGAAGCCAGAGAGCTGATTCGAGTCGGCTACCGCTCTGTACATAGACACGCTGTGCAGATGAACGTATTACAGCGGGCTCTGAAAGCATGCTAGGCCCTCGGGCACAGATGTCGAGCTCTGTTTGAGTGATCCTGTATATCCTCTTCGCGGAGCGACCAGTGCCAGGCTCAGGCTCTAACATCGGCGACGGCTACGGCGACCGAAGCCTTATTGTGGCGATGGTGACGGTAGCGGAATAGGCGGGACAGTAACGCTGAGCAGGTTCGAGGTCGTTCAGAGACGCAACCCGTTGTGCTGCAGGGATAGATCGGCCCGCGAACGAGTAGGATCGCAGGCAACGTCAAGAGCAGGTCACCGACTTCAGCTGATTACAACGCAGCGGACCTGGTATAGAAGTCAGTCACGGTTGAGCTAGCATGCCTGCTAAGTAGACCGGATGTTCTGGTCGAATGTGCCGTTCGACTAGGTTCGACTGCAGGCGCTGACTACAGTAAGATATGGCGCGGAATTGTCCTCCAGCAAAAAATGGCTTCAATATGTATCCAATAAAAAGATATGAGCACTTGTACCGATGAAGGAGGAATGCATCTGGCTATAGGTTGAGCGCTTACGAGGATGTTGTGGCAAGATTATTGAAGATATAGGTTGGCGGAGCGGGATGAACCGTGTTTGCATCTTGGCCTCAACCTCGACTTGGCCGGCACTCGGACCAGAATGCGGGGCTGACGCCCTCACGCACGCACTGCTACATGCACGAAATCTTCTCAGTAATGATTGGGACAAGCTCGATTACCACTTCGCATTGACCCGGTGCTGCTCAGCATTTTGCTGCTGTCAAGCATCTCGGTTCATCGTCTACCATATGCAATCCAAGAGCCTCTATGCTTGATTCATCTCCTGCGTCGCATTTGGAGAGCTCATATCCTTGTGCAGTCGACATGGCGTCTCTGGTCGCGATGTCGCCAGTCTTTACCATATAGCAGACCATGTCGACGCGCACACTGGCAGCACATATGCCTTGAAGCGTTTCTGGGCATACTTTCAGTGCGTGGAATCGGCCTAAGGTGACAAAATTGGCCAGTTCTCCTTCAACATCCAGTTTCGGGCGTCTTCGCACTGCGCCGCCGGCAGCTCTCCCCTGAATTTCCCCTCTTACGCGGCGCGCGGCACGTGACTGTACTCGGCGAAGAGCGAGCCCCCTATCCTCCGGCGGGTACTTAGTCTGAGCGCGGAATTACAGGCTCCTCTTCCAGCTTCTTGCCCTCCTTCCACCACCATCCCCCATTCCCCCGACTCGACTCGACGTCCCGGCCTTCCTTTATCCTCACGACTCGCTCTCCAACGTTAACGTCGTCTACCAAGCTCACCACCATGCGCGTCGCAGCCTCCGTCTCTTTCATCGCCCTCACGACCCTCACGACCACCCTCGCCGCGCCCGTCGGTCTCTCTGTACGTTGCCCTGACCGTCCCGCGTCGTCCAGCTACCTAACCACGCCCTCCAGGATGTCTCTGCAACCCTCGGCGGCCTCGTGGGCTCGTCGGGCTCCCCAGATGCCTCTGTACGTCGTCCGAGTGTCCCCTATCCTGTTTACTTCGTCGAGACTCACGGTCATCTGTAGGCTGTAGGATCCCCCGGTGCTGGCGACGTCGTCGCGTCCGTCTCTGCGCTCCTCGGCGAGAACGTACGTCGTCTCCTCTTCGTGCCTCCTTATTTGTGCCCCCTTTTGACGTTCTTGCCCGTCTGCAGAGTGTCGTCGACGCAACACTCGCGCTCAGTCTCTGCGAAGCCGTCAACAGCCTCTCTGACCTCCTCGGTTTGGGCATCGGCATCCTCGCCTGCGACAACCTCCCGCCGTCCCCTGCCCCTGAGTGCCCTGCGCCGGAGGAGCAGTCGAGCGCGCCGCCGAACATCCACCTCGGCGTGCCCCCCGCTGACGATGGCTCGGACGACGGCGACGATGGCTCGGATGACGGCGACGATGGCGGTGATGACGGTGACTGGTCCGACGATGGCGATGACAACAGCGGCGACTGGGACGGCGACGATAACGAGGACGCGACCGACGCGACCGAGACGACGTGGACGCCAGAGCCTACGTGGACGCCAGAGCCGACCGAGGACATCGCGCACACCGGCGGCGTCGTCCACGCTGTCCATCCGACGTCGACTAGCGAAGAGGAGACGACCGCCACTCCTCCGCCCAAAGTCCTCGCCGTACCTACCACCGACGATGCGCCAGAGCCCACCTCGCACGGCAGCGGTCTCCTCCCGTGCCTCTCTCCCTGCCTTACGGGCGCCGTCAGTAACGTGCTGGACGCGGTTGTCGGCGACGACTCGCTCATCAAGGCTACGGTTGGCGGTACGGGCGACCTCCTCGACGGCGATGGTCTCCTTAGCGGCGTTCTCGGCGGCGGCAGCGGCGACGACACCGTCTCGAGCCTCGCTCACGTCGTGGTCGGCGGCGGCAACGATGACGACCACAGCGACGGGCTTCTCGGTCTCGGTGCTCTTGGGCTGTAAGCTCTTAACGACTTCATGATACGCGATCTCTTCCTCTGTGCCTCTCGGCTCCGTCTGTCTTTCTGTAGACTATCCGTATCCTCCTCCTGTCTTTCTCCCTCCTGTATCGACTTTGTAACATCTCGACACTGTGTATCCTTGTACTTTATCTAGCTCTGTACTCCTTGTAGACAATGTATCGCGGCGCGCAGGCCCGGGCTCGGCAGAAAGCGCGCCTTGCCTTTCGACTCCTTTCTCGGTCAGACACCACACCGACGCGCGTTGCTCAGCCGAAACACGTTGAGGCACCGCGCTCTCCTAGTTGCCCAGTGGCATGGACTAGGCTCAAGGTTCCTCCTGCAACCGGGCAACTCTGACATATCCATCGTGACACTTGCAAGACGCCGTCGTCGAGCCCTCTATTACCTACGTGCTTCTCTGCCTAACTGCTATCTTGGAGCCGTACCCGGGCCCCGTCTTGAATGCTTGAGGCCTGGCTCTCGCTGTAAAACCTGTTTCGTGGCCGGCGTACTAGTCACCTAGCTCGACCGATCTGGCACATCTGACATCACTTGGCGAGTTAACCCTACGTATGGGTATATGACCTCTCTGTCTCTACTACGCAGCGTTCCTCTTCAGATTTCATGGATTCGATGGTTTTCGTGCCCTTCGTGCCGTCGCGGGTCCTTCTTACGGGCGAAGAAGCGATTATGTGGGGAGTACTATCGCTGTACGGCGCTGCGTACTTGCATACACTTGCTGCACCTGTGTCTCCTCTCCTTCTGCACCTATTAAAATACTGATTGCTTCGTGCGTAGTATGGAATACCAGACAACCCGACACAACCTAGCGGCCCAGTCACGATGCAGTCCCTCCCGCCAAATAGTATGTATCATGTCGTCTCCAACGACGCCACAATCATGAAACTCGCCGAAGCTTTGCCATGAACCTGCAACAACTCCAACCTCCCGCTAAGCGCGTTTGCGTTCGCTGCAGGATCGATCGCTACCGCAGGGCGTCATACAGAACTTCGCGCTTCCAGTGTTCCCCCAAGCCCGATGCGTACAAAAGCACCTCCCGCGCTTAGGGAAGATACGCAGATTCGTGCAGTGTCGCTACTTATAATTATCGCTCTCAATCGGACGACTCCGCAGGGTTTGAATACGACGATCGGGGTGAGCGTTGATCTGGTCGATGTGGATGTTCTCTACGTGCAGACGGCAATGGTAGGCCCTCAGCACCGTCGGGTGAATAATCTCTCAAGGCAGAGGCAGTGTACTGCTCGTACTCCTGTTCTGCTCTTACTCTATTGTTGCAGAATGTACGATCTTCCTGTGGATTGTGTTCGATTTTGTGACCGCATGTGGGGTCTCACTGTAGGCCTATTTCCATCCTGTTGCATTGTTCAATAATTTTAGCCACATGCATGTGGTTTGCACGTTGACATGTTGGCGTTGCATTGACAGCGATCCTGGGCGGCGCTGGCCGGATCGGATGCATTCATGCCCCTCTCCCTCTTACAGCAACGTATCCTAGAGACCGCCTGCCGCCACGTCGTCGAAGATGCCTTACCACAGCGACCAAGGTCAGTTTCGCTGATAGATGAGCCCATATGGTACATCTGACGCGCAACAGCCTAACAACATCGCTGGACATCGTCCGGACGCTTGACGAGATTCGCGCCGTCGTTCTTCGTTACCTGGATATCATGGCGACCGACTGGAAGGCCGTGTTTAACGCACGCGCTCTGCCCAATATGCTGGCCCCAGAAACTCTGTGCGACGTCTTTGCACATCTGGACTTCAGGAATCTAGTCGTCGCGAGCAGGGTCTGTCGCAGATGGCGCAACGTGGCACTTGGAGATGCGTCGCTCTGGACGAATATCAGCATCGTCCAGCGCACGATGCCCAAGCACGAGTTCCTCTCGCAGATTTTGGCACGCACGAAAGGAGCGCTAGTCGACGTCGCCATCGAATTTCGCCATGGCGAGCGGCCGATGCTCCTGGAGAAGTGCATCACTGCGCACATGCCGCACATAAGACGCCTTAAACTCGTCGCCAACTCGCAGCACTTCCAATGGCATACGGTCTGGCCTGCACTGAACGTCCCTGCGCCCGAGCTTCTGTCGCTCACGCTTGACGGTGTGCGCGCTGGCTACATACCGTCCGAACTCTTTCGCTGCAGTGCGCCGCGCCTGCGGGAGGTTTGCTTGGGAGGACTCGTCGTGGGACTCTTCTGCTCTGCCTTCCGCACGGTCCAAATCTTGTCGGGGACGTTCGCGCTCGAAGATCATTCGGCGGTGCAAGTGTTCCCGTCGTTAACGCGCCTGGTGTATCCGCTACCGGATTACCCATCACTGCCGCCGCTCACCGCCTTCGTCGGTCAGATCCACACCTTCGAGTTCGGGAGTGCTGGCAGCGCGTTAAAGGCCGACATGCGCCACCGGCTCACCGTCGATATTGCTCAGGCGATTCCACGAATTGTAGCCATCAACGCCTCGACAGAACAGCTCAGGTTTCTTCTCATTACGTTCGGACAACCCTCCTCACTTGATATCTCGTTAGACCCTGGGACGAAGCGACTCGACATGATTCTGCAGCGCGGCCAGCGCGAACTGCGTCTTTTATCGTTGAGCTTGCAATCGGCAGGCAAGCTCATCGCGGAATTCCCCATCCTGGACAGCCTCGGGACCGCGTCCTTCTCCGAGTTCGCAGTGCCACCGTTCGGACCGAGCACAGTCTTGGTAGCCCCAGACCTGCATACTATAGTCGTGCGCGTGTCCACACGTCGCGTATCTGCCGGTCGGGCGAGTGTATTGACGGCCGACGAGTCTCTGAGCGGGAGCATGTTACGCACGTCTGGACTCTACAAGCTCATCCTCCTCGCGGATGCGCGGGACGGGTACTTGCGCGTCGTCGAGACTACCGCCGTGGAGACCTTCCTGTCGATTCGACTCGGTATTGGTCACCTGGACGAACTCGTGCTGGACGGTGTCGTGTTGGACCGCGGTACTGCGACCGTTGCAACGATGGTCAAGCGCATTATCGCGCTGCCTGCCAGTGAGGCTTAGGACTTGAAGCTTGTTGACTCCGATTTTGCCTCGGGACGTTCTTCCCTGGAAACATTGTCACTGTATCCTTACGCAACTGCCGCCGCCGCCGCCCGGATGTTGGGCATTGTAATCTCACGTGGTTGGATTTGTTTCTGCCGCGGCTCTAAGCGGACTGCCGGACTCGTATCCTCAGGCAAGCTCTGCGAGCATTATCGAATACCTGCGCCTAAAGAGGGAAGTTCCTCGTAGCCTCTCCGACTTTTCAGGTGCGTCTGCGCATTTATTGCCATGTTAAGCGAATCGCCGGCGGAGATCATAGACCCTGCAGCTCTCGTTTCAGAAATGTGTGAGAGATCCTGCCTGAACAACGTCCTCCTTCGCCATGTGCGCCGGCCTCTATCTGTGTCGTGCAATGAGTTGGATCGTTGTTATACGCTCCTCGTTGCCGCGTCAAAACCGTCGTCGGCTAGGTTGTTCTTTCCACTGTCATAACCACCGAGATCCGGACGCCGGCGTATAAAGTCTCTCTCACGTCTTCGGTTTGATGCTCCCCTTTCCCCCTTCCGTCGGCAGGTCGCTCTGCAACCATGACCTGCCGTCTCGAACTCACTCGCTTCCTCATCACACTCCTTCTGGTCCCTCGTGCTTTCTGTAGCGATATACTCGACAATCACACCACCTTTCTCTCCGACAGTGTTTTTCTTCAGTATCATGGCGACCCGAACTCCAACTGCGCAACCACGACCAACGGGATCTGTAGCAGTAGTAATATCCCAGGCACCTGGTACGCAGCACTCAGCCATCGCTCGACGCACTGCTGCTAGTGACTGACCCGCGTGAACTCGAAGGTGGAATGAACCCAATCCCCACAACGATGTTCAGGATATTGCTTCGGACGTTGCGACGGCTGGTCCGATAGCAAGCATGAGCTTCACGTTCACAGGTCAGCACTTGTCACTCCGCAGAGGTCTGACGCACTCACCTACCCTACACTGATACTCAGGCAGTAGAGCGCTTTCGATGGTTGGCGAGAAGGACCTCAACGTGCACCTGACTACAACGTTGAACGGCCAGCCGTACTCACCTACAGGCATCGACTATCCCGAACTGTTTCGCACGGAGGAGCTCGATAACGGGTCTACGTACACCTTCGAGCTAACGTACTCTGGAGAAGGAAGGCTTGCGGTCGTCGCGCTTTACATCGAGAAGGCGGGACATGCGATCGATCCCGCGGACGATGTCGGCTCCAGCCCTCCTCCCACTTCAACTACTGCGACAGAATCGGTCTCGAGATCTACAGCGTTGTCAGAGACGACGTCAACGACTACACATACGCCGGAAGTGTCTCGTCCTGCCGCCTCTTCCCCGACTACATCAGATGCCATCAGTTCTTCTGCACAATCAGGCTCTACTACGGACTCCTCCCCCATGGGCAGCCCCGCTCCGGCATCGTCGACAGTGATTTCTAGTACGACTTCAAGTTTTACTTCCTCCTCGCCTACGTCAACCTCGTCAGTCAATCCCCGCGTTTCCATCCCCTCTGAGTCATGCTACTAAAACTCCCTCTCGCACAATAGGGCCCGTTCGGCATCAACCTCCATGACAACGCTCATTGCTGCCTGTGCAAGCGGGGGCGTCACGCTCGCCGTAATCCTCCTCTTCCTCGTCGCTTTCTGCCTCTGGCGATCTCGACGAAGACGACGAAGGCCAGAGCCCGTGCCCACAGAGCCGATGTCGATAGCTGCTGTTCCGTACGGAGTTGCACACCCCGTTTTCGGGCTTCGGGATCGTAAAGGAGTACGTACCGAGGTTGCCTGCAGCTATCCTATCCTTACTGATCGAGGGTCCACGCAGGGAACGGGAGGGTTCAGTAGGCTTGGTAACAGACGCCATGTAGAGGTGGAAGAAGGGTTACCAACCTATACTGAGTCGTCCGAAGTGCTGCCCTCGAATCATGTGCATCATATTCAACACTACTAGTAGTGCTCGTCTGTTAACAACTTGTGAAGTATATGTGGACTCTGACGTCTCTCCGTGTAATCTGGTGGTTATTGGTGTTCTTTCACATCTGCTCATGAACTGTTCTTCGAGTCCAAAATGCCAATTTAATCCGGCACTCCTTTTTCCTCCCTCTTGACTGCGAGCTTAGTAATTGCACCAGTGGCCGTGTGGGATACGTTGGATGGCCGGCGCCGACGGGTTCCGACACTTGGGCGCCCGAAGCAAGATTTGGCGGAGAAGGCTAAATTTAGTTTGCACGAGATAAGATGCGGATGCAGATCAGGCGATCTTCAATCTATGTTCATTCATACACCAAGACTTCTGGATTAAACTGTCATCATCACTACGTATACATGGGAATACAGATCGAGCGCGCGACACCTTCACATAAGGACACAGATACATCCCTTCGCTTCAGAAGGCAAAGCCCAAGTCGGACTCGAAGGTCACGCTGTCCTCGTAGTCGGCGCCGAACGTATCTTCCGCCGTGTACTGCACGTCACCGAAGACCTCGCCCATATCTGAGGGCCAAACTGAAGCCCCAGAGTCGTTGGAGTCGGCCACGTCGTGGTTGAACACGAAGCCGAGGTCAGAGGCGAGGTGGCCGTGACCTGCAAAGACGTAGAAAGAGGTATACTGCCCGCCTTCGAAGGCCACGACGGAATCAGCATGGTCGATGTTTGCGGCGGCCATCACCTGGGCGTGCACGAAGGGAGTATAGACGGACGTGTACAGCCCGTGCGTGTCGACGTTCCCGGCCGGCAGAGTGCCTCCTGAGTGGGCCGGGGAGGCACAGAACGGCTGAACACCAACTGCCATAGACGCAGTGTCCTGCTGAGGGACTAAGGCACGGGTAGTGGGGACGATGTCGCCTTGTAAAGCCTTCGCGCGAGAGAGTTAGGCTTCATTGCAGCATAGCTCCAATGATAACTCGCCTGGGTGATCCCTGAACCATGTACATCGGGACCCGGGTCGTCTGTATCCTAAGCAGGCACGAGTGTCAGGTCAGATGTACAAGCGGTAGCCATGCCGCGGTGCGCACCTCACTTGCGCTCGTCGCTGGCGAGTAACCGATGGGCGGGCGATCTGTATTCTCCGGCGACGCAGCCTGCGAGGAGGAATCATGATAGTCGTACAGCTCGGACATGGGCTAGACGTGTCGACAGCCAGGCCTTCATGAGCCTGATGTGATACGACGAAGGAGTAAATATACCTGAATGTCCTCATGCGGGGCAATCACATCCTCGACGTCGTGCTCAGGGAGATCGTGGGATGTACTGTTCTCGATGCCCTTGGCGTTGTTGTCCGCCACAGTCGTCTGCCCACAGCAATGAGCACCAAGATAACGAGCCTGAGCCATTGCGATTGATCAAGCGGCGCACCTCGATGCACACTCCGGCTAGAGTTATATACGCGTAGCCAGACGCCTTCCAACACGCGAGCCAATCCTGGTAACTGCGTTTTAGTGCGCACGGCCTGTGGAGGTGCAACGAGAGTTGCCATTTACGGACCTGGATGCTCCGCCCGAAGGACCCCGGAACCGCAAGCAGGCAGTGGTGGCAACAGGTGGCGATGTGATCGAGATTTGCCCCCATCTGGTACTTTTGCCACCTTGAACACATTTACTTACTTGTGAAATCAGAGTTGCATAGATGCATTGGTCTTGCGTTTCCACCTTCTCCAGCACTTCGGCGCTCCGTCCGGCCGAGAGGTCGGCGTCCGGAGATTGAATATGTACGATCGGCTTGGCACGGAAGACCGAATCCGGCCGCAGATCCTACGAGATTGCCGGGCGTTCAGTGTGTACCTATTTGAGGCGATCTTTTCTTGGGCGCTGTTCGTCCAGTACTGCATGTACGTATGCGTTGCGTGAGTAATATTCTTGTCTTATTGTATGGGTACATCCAGGGAATCAGCTTGAATACACGGGCAATACAAAACTAAGGCGAAAATCCTGAGTCAAGGGTTGAAGACGAAGCCCAGATCAGACTCAAAGATCCCGGCGTCCTCGTGAGTGGGACCAAGCACATTACCCGATGCATACTGGACGTCGCCGAAGACGGCGCCTAGGTCCAAGGGCAAGGCGGAGGCCCCGGGGTCATTACGATCAAATCCGTCACCGCCAAACACGAAGCCGAGGTCGGAGGCCAGGTCGTCGTGGCCAGCAAGCGCGTCGAGGCTGGTATTCTGCCCGCTCAGGAAGACAAGCGTGAAGTGGAGGTAGACGGTGCTCTCGACGGCGACGGCGCGGACGGGTATAGCCGTGCGCACGGAGGACGAAAATGTCGCCATTCGTGAAATCTTCCTGTTGCATGGAGCCAGTGGGCACAGGGGCTTCATCGTGTACTGTGAGGTTGGGCGCATGAAGACGTCCTCCTTGAACGGCCTGAGATAATAGACAAGTCAGTACTGTCAGGTGCAGCGTGGAGAGCTCGGGAGACTCGCCTGGCCCAGACGCACGCCATCGACGCCGTTCGCAGCTACGACCGCGTCGTTGACGGCAGCAACCTGCGTGTAGGATGTGCGGTTAATAACAACATTATGACGACCGTTGTACGCTCACCTCTTCGGCGAAGAGGCCATCTACGCTGTTCGCGGCAGCCTGATCGGCCAGGATATCCGTGTACCCCGCAAGAGCCTAGGGGAATATTAGCGTCGAGTGTCAGAAAGAGGCAAGAGGAGTGCTGCGCACCTGGGTCGCGCCCACCCTAATTGGCAGACTATCCATGTTGACCCGGCGCGTATCCTCTGTCGACGAGGGGTGCCACGACGTCTCAAGGTAGTCGCGCACAGGCTCGGCGTAATCGATATGCATTTCTTGATACACCTTCATCGAAATGAGGAATAAATCAGTTTATACGCGACGCAGAGGTCAACTAACCTGCGCCTGCTCGCCGTGCTCATGCAGCACGGGCACATCCTCAGCGTCCTGCGCACCACTGTCGTTATGGATTACGCTGGTATCGCCATCGACCACGACCGTCTGCTAAGGACGATGAGCATGGGAACACGCAAAGGTACGGGGTGCATACTGGGACTCGATCATCCTCGAAGCGATTCTACGTACGCAGTGAAACGTCAGTCATTAAGAACTGCGCTGCTGCACGGAGCGTACATGGGATGACTCCAGTGTCGTGTTCAAGTCGCCGGTCTCGTCGTGAGGTCCATACTGGTTCGTCGTGGTGTTCAGGAAGTGGAGCGAAGCCATATGTGAACACGCAATACCGTTATCGTCCACTGGACCGTTGTCGAAATGTAAAAGCCATCCTGCTCTTATAAGGGGCCCGGGCAAGTGTAAACGCGGGACAGAAAGAAAAAACACAAATAGGGAAATCCCGCGAATGACGGTCAGACCCTGGTCAGACCTGCGTTTGCAGATCCGGATCCTTTCGGCAATCTGGAAATCTCCTATGGGAAATCTGGACCCTAATCGCGAAGATTACCTCGTCGCTCGCATCCGTTCTGAGCTTGCGCGGTGATCTTAGGAGGAAAAGGAAAACAAAGCCCAATAAGCCTCTTCAGTCCGCCGAAAAGACCACTGCCCACTGGCAGGCCTCCGTACTGTGAGAAGCGTTGCGACCTTGCTCGCCATCGCCTTTGTGCTCGCTGGCTCCCAGCGTCGGATGCCGAGGGTTTTTTGCCCTCTGCATCCTCGGCATCTTGTTGAAGAATCTCGCGTTGACGAGCAGTCAGGTTGCTAACGAATACGTCAGCTAAAACAGCTCAACCCCGGTCGCCGCTTTGAACACCTCGAGGAATCGTCGACCCTGTCCCCTGGCACGCGGACACGTGTTGCCAGTGCCCATTCCGAAACCGCTATCTATGACATCTAGGTTAGCGGCCCTGTAGCGTTGCAGGGCCCAGGACGACTTCTTACCGCCGGGCTTGCTACACACGTTACAGAGCGCTCGGACATTCACAATGCCGAGAATGTTGCCGGACTGGCTGGAGGCGACCAGAGCCAGAACTTCGATGGTCCGCGCTAGGAAGCACACCCGCACATCCTTCGCAAAGTGTCACGCGGCATTGCCCTCGCCAGAGAGGAGGAACTTGAGGAGGTGTGGCGGTGATGCAGTACTTACACTCTTGCAGCCCGTAAGCTCCCGCAAACAAGGACAACATCGAGGACGATCACGATGCAGGAAATTATACTCAGTCAGAAGCTACGCAACAACGACGCACACACTGCATGCATGAAATCAATACTGACCGTTTACTCTCTGCGTGTTCAGACGATTCTTCTAATTCGGCTCCGTCTCGCAGCATCGCTTTCTCTGTGACGTGCTAAACAATGCAGCGTAACGTCCCAATTTTGCATACTGGCGCTTGCCCTTATACTCGTGTCACTACTGTACGTCGTTTCAGGCTCCCGGAACAGCGGTGTTAACTCACATGGACGGTGACATGTATCGCGACGCACGAGCGCACTTCTATGGTTCGTAAATGGTACATATATTCCGGGTGACTTGAGACGCAAAGGTTTGGCTTCAGATTAATTTCCCGCTTATCGAGAAGCACGTAGTGGTACCTCTAGGACCCTAAACCCCCCTATTTACAGTCTCCCACTACTGTGATCGTGCTCAAATTGGTCTCAAGTCGCATTGTCGGCATCATCCGATAGAGCGCGGACTTGCCGGTCGTCATCTCCCGTGGTACTCAACTTCGTCTGCTCAAGTTCATCCACACCGTTAGAGCTACATACAGATAGAAGCATTTGTGTGCAACATCAGCGTGCCATACAAGATGGAACAGCTTCAGGGAGAGGCAGCAGCAACGGAGATGACGGCCGTCCGACAAGTCCGCAATCTATCGGACAATGCGCGAGGCGGACATGCGAAGTCAGCACAAGCGCCCGTCAGCCGCTGTATTCCTTGATCACACTCTGAGGCTCCTTATAGGCCCCAATCGCTTTGTACGTCGCTTCAATCCTAAGGATTTTACTTTAGGCGAATTGTAAGGGGGGAGGGAAGCAAATACTGACCGGAATGCATCCGGCCCACCAATCAGCAGGCCCTCAGGCGTCGTCCAGGACGGATGCCCAGCCATAGCAACTACCGTAACTCGCAGGCCGTACCTGTAATCCTGAGTCCCGATCGATGCCCCGCTTTGCGAATCGAGTACGGCGATGAGATCTGGCACAGTACACAGGATGTCGGACTTTCCTGACGCGGAACGGCGTATGGCGGCGAGGTTTTCGTTCTGGAATGGGATAACAAGTGTTGTGCCATCCACCAGGACATCATTGTTGGTAGCGGACTCGACTTCGTCTGGCCGAAGGGAGGCAATCTGGACTTCACCGTACGTAAACCCGCCACGGACTTCCTGGGTCACGGTAAGCAATCATTGAAGCTGCTGTAGGAAGCGGAAACTGACTCTCGTGACTTCCATGATCTACATGTGACGCTAAGCCATCCTCTCGGACTTGGCTAACAAGTTGCGGAACGTACCTTGCCGACAAAGAGAAGCTTGCCATTTTGCACAGACAGGATTGCATCCGCCACCTGCGATATACGCCTGAGCCCATGATCAGTCGCTCGCACGGAGAGATAGGTTAGGCTCACTCACTTATCTTCGCGACATATAGCCACAGCACGTCCAATCCGCCATGCCTGACTGGTAGACCTCGTGATCCCGTACTTCCTGAACTGATCGAGCAGTAGCGGACGCATGCAGCTGCCAGCCTTGGAACCCAACGCAGTGCACACGGCGCGAAGGATGTGTTCAACATTCGCGTTGTGCGTTGTCGAGGGTACAATCTGGGATGCATAAGGACACGAAAGGAGTTCTGGTGGCGACTCACAGTGGCATTCCCCACACCATCCGCGATAGCGCAAGGACAAAGGCTGGGATCGGCGGTTACTGAGAGCATAGTGCGAGGAAGTTTCGGTGACGTACATTCCATCGAGGTACACGCACGGAAGGACTTGATGCATGTGCGGAAAGGCGCGCCCCATGAGGTCGCCGTCAACAAGAGGAATGTCCAGGTTCTTGCTCGACGCGACGATCATCGTTTCGATACCGTTTCCGCCGCCGATTTCATCTCTACCGCCGGTTCAGTGTAATCCTGACATCGTCGAGGAGACCAACTCACGAAACAACAGCGTCGACACTGGACAGACCCATGAACTCGAGGAGCTTCTTTGCCGCCGACGTGATTTCAGTACCGGAAGGTAGGCGCTCTGACGAGACGCTCGGACTGCCCATAAAACCGCATGGCAGAATTCGCACGTCTTCCTGGTTGCCAAAGTACGAGTCGTCCACAATACGGATCCGGCCGCCGTTGCGTAGAAGCTCGCGGGCCTGGAGGAACGCAGGATACGGCGTGCCTCCACCACCGCACCCGAGGATAGCACAGCCGTCTGCGAAGAACTCTGAACGGGCGAGGCCGTGTCAGCATCCGGTACAGAGTCTGGATGGAGCATCGACATACCTAGGTCTGTTTCGCTGACGAGCCATTCACCAGCAGGCGTGATTGTGGGTCGATAAGTCGCGACGTCGACTTTAGCCTTCTCGTCAGGAGAAGAATCCTTGTCGCCGTCAGCCCGGGTGGATGCTGTCTCTTCGGGAGCCAGTTCTGGAGATGAGAGGTCCTCGACAGCAAATGTACCTTCCGGGTCTAGATCACCGACTGCTCGAACGACGATGCGAGTTGCACGATTGGAGACATACTAGAAGTGCGTCATGTAGACTGATATGAGAAAAGGTGACCACAATGCATACCGGAAGCTGAATGCAAGTGACTTCTGCGACCTGGACCTCGCCCTTACGCGCACCGAGGTCCTCCGCAGCCTTGATCGCCCTCTCCTTGATTGGCTCCAGAACAGACGAAAGGGAGCGGTTCTCAAGGATCTCGACGCATGACACTTCGCCCGCAACCCGTGCGACAGCCGCACCGACGGCATTCGCAACGTCGTGATGCGTAGGCTTGACGAGACGGGCGACCCCGGGGATGTTGGGTGGGACTATAACACTTCCCCCGCCGACGAGGAGTGCCTCAGCGTCTCCCGCAGAGGTCTTGACTTTGTCCACGAGCGCGGCGAATTTGCGTCGGATCTCGTGTACGGCGGCGTCGATCTGCACTTTAGACAGACGGGAAGTGACAAGAGAGACGTCCGCGTTGGCGAATGGTTCGCAGAGGCCGGAGGCAAAGGCGATGTCCGTCGTTGTCAGATCGGAACCGCCAAATGTAATAGCTGCTGAAAGCAAGGCGCTGCCGACTGAGTCGGGCCCGACAGTTACGCGCCCATCGTCATGGAACCGGACGCGCGAGCCTCCGCCCAGGCCGATGCTTTGGATATCGGGCATGCTAAAGCTGTAAAACGAGGAGTCAGCGAGGCGGCGGATGTAGGACAGACACATCCGGATCACGTACTTCGTGCGAATTCCACCAACTGTGAAGAGCGTTGATCAGCACTACATATACGGCAGGAGACAACTGACTTTCGGTGAACGCTGCGGCTTGACGCGGGAATCCTGAGGGGAGAAGTGCGCCTGCATCACTGGTTGTACCTCCTACATCGACGACGATGAGGCTTTTGGAGGCTGTGCCAGAGAGATATGCAGCCCCGCGCATGGAGTTGGTCGGTCCGTTTGAGAACGTCCGTACTGGGATTTGAGCCGCTTTCGAGGCAGCGAGCATTGTCCCGTCAAACTGCAACGAATGAGTCGCACTCTCTTGATCGCAGACGCGGAGAGTTCTTACTTGTGTGAGAAGAAGAGGGCAGCGAATGCCGAGACGCGTCATGACAGCGCGGTAGCTTGCGATCGTGCGTTGCGCGAAGGTGAGCATAGAAGCGTTGAGGATAGCAGCATTCTCGCGTTCAAGAAGACCGATAGTTCCAACTGCAACAAATCAGTAAGACAAAGGAACGAGGTAGCCCCAACACTAACCGTCGGACGAGCAGACGACATTCACGTTGCCTTCGCCCAGGGCTTCGAGAATGATAGATTTCGCTGCGTGCTCCTGAGAGGATTCTTGCGCGACTTGGGAGAATACGCCGACGACGACGACGTTCTTGATCCCTTTGCTCTTGATGATGGCACACTCGCGAACGATCTCGTCTCGGCGAATGGCGTTGATCTCGGACCCATCAACTGAAAGCTTTCGTCAGCACCTGGACGAGTGAGATGAATAGAGAGGTCAACCTTGCAATCCACCATGTAGAATCGCGACATGACCTTCCATTAACTTACGGAGACGCGGTGGAAAGTCTATGAACGGCGGGCATTGCTGCGTATACGGATACGCAAGACGCAGAACGGCCACTTTAGCGAGACGACGAGCATCACACTCAATGACTGCGTTAACAAAGTGCTGCGCGTTGACCACTCAGGAGTCAGTCGGACTCGTCCAGCTGCCAATAACACACACCGTTGTTCCAACCGATACAGCTGCGATCTCTGTCGCAGCGATGTTGCCCGTTTGTAGGACTTGCTGTACTGCGAGGGCTATCCCATCTGTGACATTTGCGGTAGTCTGCGTCTTGAAACTGGCGACCAGGCCCTTATCAGGGTATGACGAAGCCTCGCGGTCGCGGCGAAGGACCGCAGCGTCGGTGTTAGTTCTGGCTGAAGGTTAGCCATAGCACCAGCAGCAAGAGCGCAGCACGCACCCTCCGACGTCAATACCGATATGGAAGCGGCGGTCCATGAGAGATGACGATAAGATGCAACCTCGGAATCTGTGCTGTGGACTGTCCCGTTCACGGCTGCATTGGGTAATTCAAGACAAGCTGTCAGCGACTATCCAGGATTTGCGAGTGCAGCGGTCCGATATCGGCGGACGATTCGGCGTCATATCTGAAGCTGTGAGCAAGTTGCACAGAGGGAGCCGCAGAGCCGCAGACACGCACCGCTCCCCGCAGGGATTCGCAAGCTTGTGTGCATGCAGAGAAGTGAGGCTGTGAACGCAAGTCCGTAGAAGCATGACACTTCGCGCGAAATAGGAGACCCGTTTGCAACATTCGCTGCGGACCGCAGCAGACTTCCCTATTACGGAACTGGATCGCTCCGGGAGTATATGGGCTCCACCGTGCCAGATTGCCGTGTCGACTCTTGCCTTAAACCACCAGACTCGCGCCCGCCATGGTCGTCGTCGACCCCCTTAGACACATGCGCGACGTGGACGATGTGGACGATGACAAGGCTAGCCCGCCTGAATATTCCGCATTTGACAACGGATCCGGAATTGTTGATCCGCCTCCGGACTTCAGTGCGTGACGCCTGAGGGACGCGTCGAGCAGCGTCTCACGAGCAGCTACTGCAGAATACTCAGAGTGGAAGATCTCTGGCGATGGGCTCAAATCTGCGGCGCGCGTCGAGAAGGACGGCCGTATCGCCGTATCGCTCAAGCTCAATAAAGCGCTCCCAGATCTTCCCGTTCTCCACCGCATCGTCGACGAGTTCGGCGTAGACGAGGGCAACTGGCGCGACTGCCCCCCACTGTCTATTGTCATTATGATTGTCGGCAGTCGTGGTGCGTGCGCAGTATGTCGCCGATGACGCGCAGTGCTAACGGTCCCGGCGCAGGCGATGTGCAGCCCTATGTCGCTCTCGCAAAACGCCTCCGCCGCGACAAACATCGCGTTCGTATTGCGTCTCACGGCACGTTTCGTGACTTTGTCGAGGGCCAGGGCCTCGAGTTCTTCGACATCGGCGGTGACCCGCACGAGCTCATGTCGTACATGGTCAAGAATCCGGGTCTAATCCCAGGCATTGCCCCCCTCACGAATGGAGACATCAAGAAGAAGAGAATTGTGGGTCGAGGTAGTAGTTTGTGTTATCCGTTAATGACGTTCTCGTAGATGCTTCAAGAGGCAAGCACATCCGTGTGCGAGGACGAAATTCTAACCCTTTTCAGATGATGATGGGCTGCTGGCACTCATGCCACTCGCCTGACCAGAAGACTGGCACTGCCTTCGTTGCAGACGCTATAATCTCTAATCCGCCCGCTTTTGCGCACATCCATTGCGCGGAGGCTCTAGGAATACCTCTGCTGATGAGCTTCAGTGCGTTACCATTACTGGTCGCTTCATAATCTGACTCTATGGTCATAGCCATGCCGTGGTGCGCTACGGGTTCGTTCCCGCACCCTCTAGTGAACATCAGCACCACGAACGCCGGCGAGCGCCTCACGAACTACTTGAGCTATGCTCTCGCCGACACAATGACATGGCAAGGGTGTGTTACACCCTCCAACTTCTGTTGCATCACTAACCCGGCACAGAGTTGGCGATATCGTGAATAAGCTGCGAAATAAGACGATGGGTCTTCCGTCGCTTTCACTTCGCTCGGGACCGGATATCCTCGATCGCGTCAAGGTCCCCTGGACGTACTGTATGAGTCCGGCACTCGTTCCCAAGCCTGCAGATTGGTCCAACCACATTGGTAACTTGAGGTTTCCTACGTTCCTATAGACGCTGATGCAACCAGATGTCGTGGGTTTTTACTTCCTCGACCTTGCGACTTCGTATACTCCTCCACAAGACCTGGCGAACTTTCTAGATGCCGGACCTGCTCCGGTGTACATTGGGTACGTCCATTCAGTCCATTTCATACCGCTCACTCAAGCATCTGCAGTTTCGGTTCCATCGTCGTCGATGACCCTGCAGAAATGACACGGGTCATCTTCGAGGCGACTCGAGCTGTCGGTGTTCGTGCTCTAGTCTCAAGCGGATGGGTACGTGCCTCGCGTCTTTCATGCTTGAGAATCTCATCGTCCGTGACAGAGCAATCTGGGCAACGTTGAAGTACCGCCACACGTCTTCCTCCTCGGGAACGTCCCGCACGACTGGCTTTTCGCCGAGGACCGCGTCTCTGCCGTCGTGCATCACGGCGGCGCGGGGACGACCGCCATCGGACTCGCGAAGGGCTGCCCGACTGTGGTTGTCCCGTTCTTTGGAGACCAGCAGTTCTGGGGCGATATGATTCATAAGTCCGGGGCTGGACCGAAACCGATCCCGCAGAAGAACTTTAACGTTGAAAGTCTCACTGATGCGCTGACGTACGCCGTCAGTCCTGAGGCGAAGACTGCGGCTGCAAGTCTGGGACGGAGCATTCTGCATGAGGTGCGTCATTCTTTACGTTAAATATATACTTCGGCCTGATTATATGGCCGTGCAGAATGGTGTGGAAGCAGGGGTGGATAGCTTTTACCGCCATCTCCCGCTTCTGAACATGCGTTGCGACTTGGATCCGGAGCGCGTCGCCGTGTGGTGGTCGACGAAACATGTACGGAGATACTTCGTCCATATTGATCGGCGACGGGCTGATGTGTCGCAGTGCTTGAAGCTTAGCGCATTTGCGGCGCAAGTTCTACTCGAGGACAAGAGGATCAAAATGGAACATCTTGACTTGCATCGTAAGCTGTACGATGCCGCGTGTAGAATGACTCTCTAACATGAACTAGGACCGAAGGAGTACGACTCGATGAAGAAGTACACAGACCCGATTACGGCGGGTGTGGTCTCCCTGTTCTGGATGATTGCCAAGGCGCCGATGGGTGTCGCGGAGATGTTCTAGTGAGTTGCATGTTTTGGGTCTTATCAGAATGTCTGGGCTCATCCGATCATCGCCTGCAGTAATCCTGTGGACGGGATCATTCATACTACCACGGCCATACCAAATGGTGCGGTCTCTCTTTGCGCTCGGCTGTTTATTAACGAGTCGATCCACTCTAGGTTTCATGAAACTCATCGTCAACTTCCACGAGGGGCTTCACAACCTCCCCGCTCTGTATGGATCGACCGTGCGCGAGCATAAACCTATCAAAGGTGTCGCCGACGGGTTGGTTGAAGGTACTAAGGTACGTTTGTCTACATCCACCCATGCAGCCCAGATTTCTTATCTCACTATTCAGGGTCTCGCGCTCGGTGTCTACGACGGCCTCACGGGACTGGTGACTGCACCGATGAAAGGCGCAGCAGAGGAGGTATCTAGCGTTTACCCTTTTGTGCTGGTTTAATCTCCTGACTCCGTCCACAGGGTGTCATTGGAGGACTCAAGGGCAGCGCTAAGAGTCGTACGTCTCACCGCGCTCTGCATCGAACTGCTCTGGCTTATTTCTACCCTTTTCAGTCTTTGACCTTGCATTCAAACCTGCGGCTGGCGGGTTGGGCTTCGTGAGCCTTCCTCTGAAAGGCGCATACCGCCAGTTGCGCCTCCTTGCACACAAGGACGCGGATAGCAACCGGCGTGTCGTGCGAATCAGCCAGGGCCACGAGGACGCGCGTGCTAGCACTTCCGAGCAGCGCTTCAAGGTGTTGCGTGGGTTTGCCGCGGCAACCACGAAGGAGAAACTCGAGGAACGTCGCGCGGTTATGATACGGGCGGCGAAGCGGGAGATGGACCAGCGCATGCGCGCGTCTAAGAAACCTACGATGCGCTCTATGTCGTCCGACTCCAACGACCCCGGGCCCAGCACTAGTGCGCGTCCGCCGCCTCCTCCTCCTCTGCCTACACACAGTCGGAGCAGCACCGATAGCCCGGAGGACGAGCGGTTTAGACAGGACATGGAGCGCGCGTTGAGTCTGTCGCTCTCCGAGTCCACTACCTCGTTCTCTTCTATCGACCATTCCCTACCCGCGACACCCATCACATATGTGGCGGATGAGGACGACGACGAGGAGCTGATGTTCCAACGAAGCATGGAGCTAGCGAAGAGGATGTCGCTTGCGGAGCATGCATCGCCGTACGATCCCCACTCGGATGAAGACTCTTATTTCGGGCAACACTCGGACACGAGTGGCGAGTTGCCAACGATGTCGACGAGTCCGGGTCCTATCGTGAACCCGGATACATGTCGCGGCAAGTTGCACAAGCGTTCGAAGTAACTCGACACATGAGCCTGGTGGATAATTCTTTCCTCGTTCGACGTCGCATGTAGGAATATCTAGATAATGGACCTGTAGGATAAGGTCGGAATCACACACGCTTACCGGGCGCATTGAGCAATCGCAATGCAGGTGCTTCGAGAGCGCACTTCCTCCACTGCCGAGTCGCGTGCCATCGCATGTGGACAGCGGCATCCTTGTCAACGAAGGACTGGGCTGCCCGCGCTCTATCCTCTCCATGTCCTCGATGCTATTCGTCCTCGTTCTCTACTCCTTGCTTCCGTTCTCGATTGCCACGCGAGCTCTCCCTCGCGATACCGATGGTGGTTTGATCACACTTTCGAGCGCTGCGCAAACAGTATCTCAGCGCGGCGGTGCAGCGAATTTCCTCGTCTCTCGAGTGGGCGGGATTACAGGAGCGAATAGTGTATCGTACCGCACAGCCGACGACACTGCGCTCGCAGGCGTGGACTACGCCGCAGCGAGTGGCAATTTGAGTTGGGCTAAGGGCGACACGGCTGACAAGACAATCAGCGTCAAGCTCGTTCCGAGTTCGGTTGGGACAGGAGAGCGAGCGTTTCTCCTGACGCTTTCCGGCGCTGCGCTTGGGGACGTTCCTGAGACTGTTGTCACGATCCAGAGCGAGTACGTCGAGCCGTTGACGCTGCCTAGCTTCGACTGGAGTACGTGGAGCCTCACGCTCCCTGTGGACCAGTACCGGCGCGCAGAGCCCTCGGCGAAGGCGTGGACGATCCAGCCCAAGGACCTGCTTGCGGGCTTCGCAGACGACTTCTTCTCCGTGTCCACCGCACTCAACGATGACAGCGTCCCGGAGGTCGTGTTCGTAACGCCTGCAAATGGCGCTGTCACCAGCCCTGGTTCGTCAGATGGCTCAGATCATACACGGTCCGAGCTCCGTGAGATGTGGGTCGGCGGAGACAGCAAGGGCGATTGGACATCGGCTGTGGGTGGGACTTTGCGCGGTGCCTGTCGCGTTCTGTCCGTTGCCCCCAGCACGACCGAGGCGACGTTCGCACAGATCCACGGGCAGGACTTCGCTTTCGTTCTTGTGGACTACCGCACGACGAAGCAGAGCATCGAGATCGCGGTGTACGCTGCAAACGCCGCGGAACAGAGCAAGAAGAGCACGACCGTGAAGAAGGGCGTGCAGCTGGGCGACCTGATCGAGTACGAGCTTTCGTTTGTGGGCAACAACGTCACAGTGTCGGTGACTGGAGCTGCACCGCTGAGTGTGCAGGTGGACGCGAGCTGGGTAGGAGCGCCGGTCTACTTCAAGGCAGGCGCCTACCATGCCGCGCCGAACAAAGGCAACGCGGAAGGGGATGAGACTATTGTCGCGTATAAAGAACTTGTCGTTAGCCACTGAGCATGTTGGCTTGGGCTCAAGCTTCGAGTTCTGTTACCGGTAGAACATCAGTATGGGGAACATTAGTCTGTGGACGACTGACCATGACCAAGTTCAGACTACTCACCCACGTCCACTGGATGGAGTCGCAAGCGGCATTGGCCGCTCAAGGTATCGCATGAGTATTGGTGCATTTGGAGGTAACTCATGGTTCGCTTGGATCGCGTTTGTTGTGTGCGAATTTCATGGAAAGAACTCGGTAGAGACGTTCGATAGAAGCAATTCCAACAGACCTAAGATAAGGATCAAGGTACGCTGTAGCTTGGCCGAAATATCAAGCTCAAATCTGAGACGAGAGCGGGGTGGTAGGTAGGTAGGTAGGTAGATTCGGAGCTGACGGCTATGTCCCGTAAACTGACGAAAAATTCGGAGTTACACAATACATTGTGCGCAATCTCATAATCGGCCGGCCAGCAACCCAAATGGTCGCAAAATTAGGTATAACCCGACGAGCTCGGCCGAGTCCGATGACTTTGAACCCCGACACTTCGAGCTTTGCCTCGTCTCTCTGCGACCGATGCGGCTCTTGCGCAGCGTCTGAGTGTTTTTGGACCGCTCAAATCCGCTTTGGCTTTGTTTTTCGACTCTCAGACCGATGTTGGACCGATGTAACGCAGCCCTAACTCGCCAGCAAACGGCAGTTCACGCGTTCATGGCCGACGTCCTATTCGCGTCAATGACAATGACCGCACCACTTCGACTGGGCGCTCGCTAAAATATGCCGCTTGCGCACAGATCTTGTAAGTGACATGCTAAGCTTGGGGGCGTCGTGATGCGACCCTGTTCGTGCGCTGTCCCCATTGCCGCGTCGCGCCGTCGCTGCGTGCGACGCAGTAAGTGACATGCACTTGGCTTGCATTGCGTCTGTGCTGGCTACATACCTGCGCTTGATGCCAGGATTTCTATGAAGTGAAGAGTACGGGGGGTTGGCAAAAAATTGATGTCAAGGGTAACGCGCGCGCGAGCCTACTGTTATGCACGCCAGTGCTCACGACCCGGGCGTCCAGGTCACACGCTTGAAGTTGCAGCAATCACAGCCAGCACGGGGCGGGTGTGCGGTAGCGCATCGGCGGGATGAGCGTGGGGCGCGCGAACGCGTCAGACACCACGCACGTGGCGCGCACGGTACAGCATTGGCAAAGCAGCGGGGAGAATGCTCGAGGAAGGTTCAAGTTCTCGGGGGAGCTACTACCGAGCATGCTGAGGGGAGGTGAACTCATACATCATTTACAAAAGTGCCGTGCGCATCGTACTAATACTATAATCTCGACAAATTTGTGTTGTACCGGGAATTTTTCGTCACTTTACGGGACATAGACGGCCTACAAAGACTGCCTCCGCTTCGGAGTTATACATGATGCCACGACGTACACGACGAGACAGTACATGCATTATCCGGAAAACCAACCCTCCCACCCAATACAACAACCTTTCTGCGCGGTAGTCTGAAGCAAATCGCCAGTTCCCACAACGTGCCAGAGCTAGAGCGGTCACCGGCCCATGAATTGAATCAGGCAGGCAGCGCAGGTAAACCCCAAAAACCCAGTGGGAAAAAAATAGGGCATAATGTCACAGTCCCCTGTGACAGTATATAACTCCCTGGCTACCATGACCGTCGACCTCTAGTACACTGTAGAAGCTACGTGCTTGCGGCAGCAGCGGGGTTCAACGCCTCTCGCCATCCAGCTGCTGTATAACTCAGTTCGCACCATAGATAAGATGCGGGCTCAATCTGGATGGCCCTCCTGACCATGGGCCTCTATGTACGCTGTGATCTCCTCGTCTGAGGGTTCGTACATTGGTCTATGTTGGAAGAGCGACAGTACGCGGGTTGCGTACACGGCGAGGACCGACGCAGATTCCGTTGAGGATAGAAGAGCTGGGAAGCACTCCTTATACGGGAGACGCTGAAGTTCAGCGGAGGAGAAACCCCGATGCTCGGGTGGGGTCCCAGCCATGGTCAGGTCATAGCTGTCCCAGAAAGCGACACGGTATCCGCGAAGCTCCTGGGAAGCGGAACAGACGAAGAGTGCATGTATGGGGTCCTCTATAGCGGAAAGGCAAAGACGGCAGAGTCGTAACGCACGTGGCACTGATTCCGCACGTGACCGAGTCCCGCGACGTAACATCTCGATAGAAAGACAATGGTCTGATAGGACCAGCGAAGTGAGGGCTTGTCGGTGCGTCCTCCCCTTCACTCTGAGGTACGCGCGGAATTCCAGCGGTGGGGCTAACTTCCGCTGCTGTCCGATATAAGCCGGACGAGAGTGCAGGAGTTCCAGTTTTGGGCTAGTATTCACGCTGTCCTGAATATGTCGATATAGCGCCGTCTTCAGACTCGGTTCCAGAGCTGCAATGTTTTCCGGTGTAGGCTCCGCGCTGACTTCAAGACCTATTGTCCCCGCGGCACGCCGAAGATCTGAGAACCACCCGCTTTGCGCATTCCGCGCCGACTGTATTGATTCCTTGACCGCTCGTGATGCCAGGTGTGTGTCTGGGAGCGTAAGAGTGTAGCACAGGTAGCGAAGTTGAAGCGCGAGGCGTCGAAACTTCAGCGGCCATAGCCCAGTCTCAGAGAACAGAATGCACAGTTGCGAGCGTTTCTGTAAGCCTAGTATGCGGCGTAGAAAGGTGTGCTGTACGTCCTCTAACGAAGAGAGTTGGGTTCCAGTCCCCACTCCTGTGACCTCACATCCCCATACAAGGTGTGGGTCGATCTGCCCTGTATATAGCTGTCTCCCCTCCCAGGGAGGAATAGCGCCGGTGTGGGACTCGACAAAAAATGAGACATTGGCGGCGCGTCGTGCTCGAAGAGAGCAAGCTTCAAAGTGAGGGTGGGATCAAGACGTGTTACGCGTTTCGGGCTCAGCCGTTCTCGCTCTTGAACCTCAACCACAACCATGGAACCGCCAAAATCTATCAAGTACGGGAGCTGGTATAATATCTGGATGATTTATACTAACAACACTCATAGGAAGCGTAAAATCACGGATAAGACGCTTCCAGCGTCGCTCAACTCAGAATTCGAAGAGTCGGCGCTGTACCAACAGCTCCTGGACATGGAGCGTAAACTGGACTGGACGATGACCCGCAAGCTCGCAGAGATCTCAGATGCGCTAGCTAGGACGCCTACGGTACGTATACCGCTGCCATTACAGTTCTATCTAACCTTGCTCAGGTGACAAGAACTCTGCGCGTATTTCTTTCGCACTCTGTATCTGGACAGTCCTGGCAGGAAGCTGCTGCTCCTCTACAAGATGGCGCGAGCATGGAAGTCGAGTCTGGTCAAGCTATCCCAGCTTGGACGTTTCGTGTCGAGGGCCGGTTGCTTGATGTCGGTGTTCTATCTGTCGTTCGCGCGCGTGCTGAACTTTAGTTATAGAGCGCAACGTCGCGGCAGAACAAGACTCCTGCGCGCAAGTTCTCGTCATTTGTTAAGCGCCTCGTCGTGGACTGGGACCAGGATCCCAATGTATACGCCCAACCCAACATGGTCGAAGTGCGCAACACCACTCGTCCCTTTCGACCCTTGACTCTAACTTTGCTTTAGTGGCAGCGCGGTCCAGGTGTAACGGAGCAGGACGGCTTCGAGGTGAAGCGGCGCGGCGACCAAGACGTCAATGTCCGGGTGCTCATCCAACTGCAACATACGCCGGAGCGGTTCGCACTGGCACCCGAGCTTGAGCGTGTGCTCGACATACACGAGGACACGCGCACGAATATCATCACCGCACTCTGGAACTACATCAAGATAAACTCGTTGCAAGACAAGGTCGACCGTAAGCTCATCCGAGCCGACGCTGACCTCCGCCCGGTACGTTTTCCTTCCACGTTGTACCTCATCCCATAGTCATACCACTGTAGATCTTCAACGCGGATACGGTCAACTTCCATGACCTACCACAACTCATCAACCGCTTCCTACAACCGCCGCCGCCCATCACACTCAACTACACTTTGACTGTCGGGCCGACAGCGCCCTCAGGCATGCAAGCATTCGACATCGACATCGAAACGGAAGACGTCTCGCTCAAGGCGCGACAGAGCGCCGTAGTGCTGAGCATGACATCCGAGAGCGCTAAGGGGCTTGCCGCTCTCGACGAGGAGATCGCGAGCACCGCGCAGGCCGTGCGCAACGCGCAGCAGAAGCGCGACTTCCTCCTCCGTTTTGCTGAGGACCCTGCGCGGTTCGTCGAGAGCTGGCTCGCGAGCCAGAGTCGCGACCTAGAGGTCATCCTCGGTAACGACCATGGCGTGAAGGACGAGGATCTGAAGAGGAGCGATTTCTTCCGCTTGCCCTGGGTCGAGGAGGCCGTCGCGGTCCAGGAGGGCTTGCGCGTCGCCAACGCCCTGCAGCCGCCGCCTGGACGCTAATATGCTTTTTCGGTGTGTTCATTGTGCTGATATGTAACACTCTAGAATTTTCTTTCTTACAACAACTGCGCAACCTCGCGCGCCCTGACTCTAAATAATGTGCAGTACATATGGTCGCTTCGCGCGCGAACGATCAGTCGTCCCAGATCAAGTCCTCCATCAACGGGTTGCTGAACAGCTTCCTCGCCTCGCGCGTGCTCGTCCCCCGCTTGTTGAGTATACCCTCGAGCGCGACGCGGAACTCGGCGAACGCGTCCTTGTACGCCTCCTCGCGCAGGTAGTCCTTGATCGGTCGTCCATGCACCGTCAAGTCCGTCCACTGCTTATTCCAATGCGGTCGCGCAAGTCCTACGCCGCTGTCCCCGCCTGGCCCGAACGACGTCCATTTATCCACGACCGCCTGACGGAAAGCGCGCCATTCGTCCGCGGGAGTGGTGAGCAGCGTGAACACTTCGAGCGACGCGGTGCCCAGTACGCCGTTCCCGCGCTGCGCGGCGAGAATCGTATTGGATCCCGCTGTGAGCCGCATCTCGAGTGCGGCGCGCAGCGGTGCGTGCGGCGAGGCGTAGATGAGCGCGATGGCGTCCCACCATGCCTGTTGGATCTGGGTGTAGTCGCGCGTTTCGGTGCCGTTGGGCGACGGTCGGATGGGCACCTCCCATTCCATGCCGTAGAACGGGAAGTTCTCTACAACGTGTGCAGGTGAGCACGACGCCGTAAGGAGGGGTGTTTGGGGATGTACGCACGACTACCGCCACGGAAATGTAATGCTTCGGAGGATAGGGTTGTCATTGGTGTGCCGCCCACAGGAACGTTCGGCAGGCCAGCGAGCGAGGCGATGCCGAAGGCGTAGCACTGCTGAGCACCTGGGAGCGACGTATTCTTCGCTATCTCCGCTGCTAGTGCGCCGTTTGCCTGGGAAGGGTGTGAGCCAGGCGAATGAAACGTCAACGCATGACGGACCTTCTGCGCTTCGAAGATTTCGTCTGGAAGACCGAAGGTAGGATACCGGCCCAGTTCAGGTACGTTGAACTCCGTCAATGGCCGGGCTGAGGGCAGTCAATAAGGATGCGAGGGAGAAACAGTTCAAGTTGAAAGACGTACGTTTCCATGTGTTGAGCCATGCATTCTTCTGGTACGGGAACCAGAAGAACTCGTGGAAGTGATCTTCCTCTGCACGCCGGATGAACTCTTTCCGAGCCGCGTCGATATCCTTCTGCGTGATGCCTGCCTCCTCATTCTGCTGCTTGACAATGGGTGGCAACGGGAAGCCGTCGGGTGGTGGTATAGCGAGCACGAGGGGAACCTGTGTCGGACGCAGCTCCGCGACGCTTGCTGGCTCCAGGCGAAGTACGACGCTCGTCACGATTCCCAGAAACCCGAACGCGCCAGACGCCGCACGCAGCTCCTCTGGGTCGTCCACAACTTGGTCTTTGCCGTGCGCATCGATAAAGCGGACCTCCTCGATGAGATCGCAGAGCGTATCGGTGCGCATGCCGGCGCCGTGACATATTGTGCTTGTGCTGCCGCCAAAGGTGACTTCTGCGACAACGACGTTGAACGGAAGACCCCACTGAGGGTTGCCGTTGTTGTAGCACCACTGGCGGAACTCGTTGTTCGAAGTGCCGGCCATTACGCGCGCAAATGCGTGTCCTGGTGCTGGTGTGCGGCCGCCGACGGACTCGACGAGCTCGATGCCGTGCAGCTCCGAGCGCCAGCCACTGGGAGCGTCGCGATACGGAAGCGCCTCACGCCCGGCCGGGTGCACGAAAGTGAGGATGACATTGCCCGGCTCGTTCCAGAGCGGACTGTGACAAAGCGCGTCAGCTCAACGCGCCACATCCGCGCACGGACACACCTCCACGTGTGTCGGTAGCCCGCGACGCGCACGGACTTGCCAACGCGGCTCGCCCAGCGGACGACGCGTCGGACGCCTTCGATAGAGCGCGCGAGCAGGACGTGACTCGGCTCGAAGTCGATGCAGGCCACCCAGTTCTTGAAGTGCTGCGGGCCAGACCCGTCGACCTCGAGCACCTCTTCGACTTCCCAGGACTCTAGACCGTCCCACTCCGGGCCGGCGTCAAAGGTGAAGGTGCGCGTCGGAACGCCAGGAGCGTCGGTCTGCACGCCGTTCTTCTTGGAAGTTTCATCCACAGGCGGTAACGATGGCTCGCCGAGTAGTGGAAGCAGAGCGCGGAGGCTCGGGTCGGCCTTGGCGCGTTGGATGAGGTCGTTGTGCAAGAAGTCGGCCTGCGTGCAGGGTCAGACCTCGCAGGGGTATGAGAAGATCCAGATAAGATCTAACATCTAGATGCTCAATCGCCGGCGTCTGTGAATCTGTGAACAGTCTGCATGCGTCATGAACGGTGCGGACTGACCTGTTGTGCGGCAGCCATGTTCAGAAAGGTGAATGAGTAAGACCAAGATACGAAAGCACGCGTTGCTGCGAGGTCGATCGCGCCATTATCAGATCGGTCCAGTTCCGAGCCGGTCAAGCCGTGGACGTGGTGCGGCGGTGCAGATGGCCGTCTTTGGGAGCAGCGAAGATCCAGCCAGGTAGGAAGGATGAGGCGGAATGCTACGAGAAGTCGCTACCGCATGGGAACGTGCCCTTCCAGCAGAGATGGCAGGCTTCTACACATAGACGATCGTGAGGAGCACCAGGGAGCACCAAGAGGTCCATAAGAAGTTATACACCAAGACGTAAGGCTGATTACAGGCCCAACCAGATCGAGACTCGGGTCCACAAGTCGAAGTACTCTAAGAATTGAAGTCGGTCCGAAGGGCGCAAATGGTTCCCATGCACGTGACGAACATAAGAACTCAGCGCAGCACGTGAAGGAGAATATCATGATGATGATGGTGGTAGAAGGAAGACAAGGATGATTCGCGGAGATTGAAGCTAGGCGACGTCGACGTCTGGGAGTTGGACAGCAGATGACGACATCACCAACTCTCAACGTTTGTCGAAAAAAAGAGGTACAAAAATGGGCTTTCACGTCTACCGGAAGCTTCACCTATGACTCCTCTGTGTCGAAGCTCGCATTACGCATCCTCCCATCTCCTCGCGTTGAAGCGAAGCGGATGGAGACCGTTCCGGCGCTCTCTATTGATGGCACGCTCGGCTCGAATACCGTACTCTCCCAGAAGATCAAGGCTGTTACAGTGGTCGGAAAGAGCCCCTGTGTCATGGATTCCATCGTTGAGAAACTGAACTCTGCATGATACGTGAACTTACCACAAGTTGATTAGGTACCTCGTTGCCGATCATGGCTGCATACTCGAGCGCGGGAGCAATGCGAGCATCAGGGGGGATTCCGTAGTTGAGCACAATAAGGATTATGCGAGGAAGCTACCTTGTGTCAGAACTGAAAAGGGTGGGTACTGCGTTGCTCTACGTACGCTGAGGAGCACGTACAGCAATCCTGCTATGACTAGAACTCCAAGCGTGCGTGCGGCAGACGTCGGGCCACCATGCCCAGCCAGCGTCTTCGTCGCCCGACTGTGCGACCTAGGTTTGTATGCTGAATGGCGAAGAGCATGCGGGATAGTAGAGCACTCACCAGGCCATACGTCCCAAAAGGGTGGTGCACAGGATATTCAGCGCGAGCGAGATGCACCAACCAGCGTCGATAAGCGTTCCCGTGAGGTCGTCTTTACCGAGTTTGAACTTCGCCGCGATGACAATGGCCGAGAGCGCGGAGCCTAAGTATCAACCCCAGGCTGAGCCCATGTTTGAGAAAATGCACATATGAACGCACAGAACATGGCCAGCCATATGACCGTGCAGATAAATGTCACTGGCTTGTTACGGCTCGAGAGGACTGATGTCCTCCACTGGGCCGATCGTCAGTCCACGGATGTAATCATCAAGAACGACGACCGTACGGCAAGCACACCGTCCCCGATGATGAACTATGATCGACTTTGAGTATCTCGACGAGGTATCGTGAAGGAGCGAGCGTACGGAAAACATGAACATTCCCGCCCGTACATCGTCGGCTCTTGCGGTGGACAATTCGCTGGGAAGTGCCCATACCCCTGTGTCGTTTCGGACTACCCGAAAGTCGTAGTATCGAGCGCAGACGACGGCTCGCGTGGCCCACATATACGTGCTGGAGCCGAACATCGCCAGTGTCGCGGACAGCGCAATGAGTGTCGTGATGCGCTGTTGAGAAAACTTGCGACTAGGTAGTTGAGTACGACGCTGAAGGCCTAGCTAACGACATACCTGATGCTGTACAGGGAGACAGTGAATAGAACTACGTATACTCCTGCCATATATAGCGTCAGAAAATTGAATCATGCTCTCTATGTTTGTTCGAACCGTATAAGACCGAGTCGATGACCAGTGAGGCGACATCCTCGAGAAAACCAGGAGTGAGAACGCGTAATATCATATCGAGAGTGACTTGATCTGGAGGGACCATGGCTGAAGACGTGAGCAGGATGGGCGGGACTCGAAGAGACTGGACATGTCCCTTGCCTTAGAAAGACAGGAATTGATAGGTGAGTGATGTAACAGCAGCGGGAAGAGAAGGCGGTTCCTGTTGATCCAGCCTTCAGCGCTGGGTGGGATTGCGACAGTCGTGACACTAGTCCCGCGCTGTCTGCCAGTAACCGTCGCAGGAGTCGAAGCCCCAGATCTGCAGGGCGCGGACAGCGCCTTCTAGCCCTACAGGCAGCGCATGAGTTCCGCAGCTCTTTTGGCAATCGTCGTGATGCGTGGCGGAGCATCGTGCACGTTGAGGACTAAACAGTGACTAAACGCACAGCCAATGCCGTTCGAACTTCGTGCAGTGAAGTCTGAAAAAGAGGCGGCGATGATCGTGCACGGCGATAACATGACATCCACAGCGGACAACGGCATAGTTGCATCGATGCTATGAAGCGCGAGATGCCGGACCGGGGACGAGGACGAGGCCAAGGTGCGGATTATGCCGGCCACCATCTCAGCTTTGCTCTTGACAGTCTCTTGACTATAACACCCTTCCGTACACAGGCCTCCTCAAGATCATAGGCTCCACTTTTATATCCAGCAGTTGTTACGGTACAGTATCTGGCATATCTGTAGCGCACGGCCCATGATTGCAGAGCCTTTGCGCTCCTCTTGTCATACCAGCTGGCCGCGATCTCCAGTTATGCACCACGCCCTGAACTAGCCGCTTCTCGTCGTGCCATATCTGCGTCGCCGACGGGTCCTGCCCTTTGACTTGCGCCGACTTGCGCCACCACAATACTCTTGCTAAAGCAAAGCCCTCATCTGCGCCTTCTGCCGCCTGATTGTTCTCCCTGGTACATGGACGGTTGGACCAGCGCAATGACTCAAAGGCGAAGTGCTACACAACGCTGGAAGTTGGCACATTTGACGTTACTTCGCCGCTCGTACGAGACAGCCGTCGTGCGACTCGGAGGATGTGACGTCGAGCTCCGCCCACCCTTCTAGACTAGGCGTCTCATTTGCCTCTGCTGCGTTTGCAATGCAACCGAGGTAATGAAGCATAAGGGCAGTTGTGCCGTACACATCAACCGCACCATCGAAGCGACAACGTCATCATGGGCAGATTCCTCGCTATTGTTCTCGCATTCGCCCTCGCCATCGTCACATTCGAAGGAGCTATGGCACACGACGAGGGCCGTGAGGCTCGCGGAACGCCCCAACGCCGTTTTGGACCTGCTGAGATAAAGCCGGACGCCGGCGCAGGACAGTGGTTTCGTCGGGAATGAAACACGGCACGAGGTCTACGCTGTAAGGGAGATGCACGTCTGCTAGGGTAGTTGTGCCAGTAGCCCGGGTGTTGTACACGCTTGTAAATGTTCAGTCAAATATTGTCGTCCAGGCCCTGCCCTTTCGCGGCGCTCGCTCGTTCGCCATCCAAAGTGTTCAACTTCGTCTTTCAATATGGCAGAAGGCCAGCAGCCGATGGATCATCGACTTGCTTGAGTTATCATGCGGTCAAAGGAGGTGAATTATCTCTTCGACAGCGTTGATTCAAGGTGTGGAGAAGAGGCTGTGAACAGCTATAGTACTATTGAAAGACGAGCATCAACATTACAGGTTCAAGTACGACTCATATTTGCCTCAGGAAGTCTAAGCCTTCTCGACCGACGTATCATCCGTCGACGAGTGCTTACCGCTTCCCATCATCACCACGGCGCTGCCGTAGCGAGTGGACCCGCCATACGAATAAGGCTTCGCGCTCGCCGCCGCGGTCTTGGAGCTGTCGAACATGGATGTTCCAGTCGTAGCGCCAGATCCTGACGTCGTTGATGTGCCTGCGAAGAGCTTGCTCTCATAGAACAGGAACGCCGTGACCATAGTAGGGTACAGGCCCTGGACACGACTTTATGAGCGTCACATCGAGCTCTTAGAGAAGACGACGTACGACCAGCTGATAGAGCATCGCCTCGATAATCTGCGTGGCGTACGATAGGTTGCTCGGAAGCGGATTGAGGGTTTGGTTGGCGAACGAAGAAAGGCGCGGGACCTTCAAAACGCTATCAGGCGTCGAAGACAGCTTGTCGGCGTGAGGGACGTACGCCGAGGATGAAGTATACGACGCCCGATACGACGAGAATGGAGAGAACACGGTCGACCTTCGATCTCTTCTTGGAATTGATGACCATGCTAGCCTTGCGGTGCGACCTGAGCCGTGCTCGATTAGCCATGCAGCACTGGATCCGCGCAACGCTCGTACCTGGCAAGCCGAGCGAGCAAGACCGTGGCCAGTCCGTTGAAGATGAGCGATATCACCCAGCTGACGTTTTCGAAGTTGGTGCAGAGCCGAGGCAGAAGGTCACTCGAAGGGAAGTCCGAGTGGACGAGGCACCCAATGAGACCGAAGCCCGTTGCTGCGTACGAGTCAGTGCATGCAGAAATCTGATCATATAATGTAGCACGTGCCGACGGAACCAAGCCAGAGTGCTCCCATGACAGCACTGACCCAGACCATCCGCTGCGAGAGAATGAAGATACGCCAGGCGATGACGGCGTCGCCAATAATGTACGATATGACGAACATCACGTCGTTCATGTACCGAACCTTCTCAGTCGACGAATTAGCGAGGTCGATGCGATCGATGATCGTGCCCTCAGTCCCGACAAAGACGGTGTTCATGCGCTGCCAGAGGACCGCAACGTTCGACGCCCAGAGGAATGTCGAGATGATGAAAGCAGCCGAGATTGAGACCGTTAGGACCATCCAGGCGCCCTGCGCCTTGCGTCTCCTGAGCGGAATTAGTATCTTCGCAACTTCACCGAGGTGAGAGGCTTGCAGGAGGTTGTAGATCGCAACAGTGAACACAATGAGATACATTCCTACAGTCGCGAAAGTCAGCTTGGAAGTGACGCATTCTGTAGTATTGACAAACCGTAGAGTACGGACTGGGCCGTGAGAGAGGCGACATCCCGCATGATAGCAGGAATGAGGAGCGGCAAGATCTCATCAGTGGTAGGAGGCGCAGGTGGTGCGGAGGACTCGGACATGTTGAACGCGGCCTGCAGGGGGACGAAAACTGCCCTCTGAGACCATTTATGTACACCCATCAGTCGTTCCTGACCTGGTTGCGTCGTGAGAACTGTCGCAGCTGCACAATTAGCAAGACAGGTGCGAGACGTCTACGCGCGTGCCGCACAGCTCCCACAGCAGCGTAGACTTGACCGTTGTGTGCCGAGCACAGAATGCACGGGAACAGTCCTGCAAGAGACAGGTATTGAAGATGCCCCTGCTGCCGCCGACGTTTTCCCTGTCACTCGGCCCCACCTGCAGCTGGAACAGAGAACAGGAGCGACTTTGCTCTGTTTAGATCAGCGCGCACAGGAGTAGGACGTGTCCATTTACAGGGCAGCATCGACGAAGAGTGCCTGCACAACCAGCCTAATCAGCCAATCAAGAGGCAGAGCGCGTCGTCCTTCGCATGACGTCGGCGAGATCGGCCACACTGCAGCTGCCTCGAGAAGTGGTGGCGTCGAGGGCGTAACAGGACATATCAAATGAGTCGAAGCAGGTTAGGCCCAGTAGGCGGGTGTTGGGCCCTTGCTGTACGAGGTAACTTAGGGCGGTGGCGAAGGTTAACGTGAGGCGACAGCGGAAGTATAGCGATTGATCCCGCGAGCACCGTTGGCCAATCGTAACCGGTTGCATCGCCACACCGTGCAACGACGTACAACCTCTTCCTCAAGTCGACGCGAGGGAGATAATCTATGTAGTGATGTTAACATCATTACATGCTTTAGCCTTCCTGTACAAAATATACGCGCCTCGTACTCTCCCATTCGCAAGTGAGTCAGGATCCCGAGTGCGTACTGTGCGCAGACCTCTCAGGGAGTAGAGTCTGGGAGATCAACAACCGTCCGACGACAGCGAAGCAAGGCCAATGCCCGCGCCAGGCGCACTCGAACACGTGTTGCCCCAGTCTCGCTGAACGTCGGTGCGATCGATGCAACCCACGTTCTCACCGAGTCCGATGACAACGAGGACTGACGTTCTTAAGCCTCCTCGACGAGATTGGCGCATTGGATATGCAGGAGCGACGGAGTTCTGCTGGACACCAAACAAAACTGATGGTGGAATCTTCCCATGAACAATGCGCAATGTTATACCAGGCGGCCATGATCTTCAGAACACATCAGCTCCGGATGCCCTCGTGAGCATCGTGCTGCATGGTTCGAGCAAGGTGCACGCTGCATGGAGGTTCTGCGCCCTGCACCATCCTAGGATACCGGGCAGCAGAGGCCGAGCGACCGCATGGACGTCGACGGCGTGAACAGCTTCGAATTCGCGACGGGCCGCCCTCACACGAGCTGTACTGATAATGAGCAGGAGCGCAATGCCGCACTTCACCCTGTCGCTGACATGTTCTCCCGCTGGTTAGCATTCGTCCTCGTCGTGACGGCTACCCGCGCTGCCTCTGTCGAGAAGCGCGCAGTCGCCTTCGAGGCAGATGCATCCATCAACGTAGCCGGGATCCTCAATGCCGCGAAGTCGAGCAACAGTGCGGGGACGAATGTTCTCGCGTCGTTCCGCACGAGAGAGGACGTGTCGAATCCCAACGTGAAGGTCCAAGGCGACTGGTTGAACCTCGCCAATGTGTCCGCGTTTCACTTCATCGCCGACATGGATACGGACTGCGACGGCGTCTACGTACGTGGTACTCGTGGGAATTGACTTTGCGTCTCTGCTGATGTGTACTGGATACACGCAGTACAACTGCCCTGTGAGTGTCAGATGTGAGTCCTCATGTGCGAAAGTGACTCACCAGGATGTAGAACAACCCGTCTGGTACGCCCGTTCTATTGCACGTGGTTCAGGCGCGCTTACAGGAAACCAGGCTGGCCTGAGACGAATTGGGGGCATCTGGACGCGCGCGTCGTACCGTGGATCGTCATCCCGCAGTCGTTCTTAGACCAACAGAGCTCCCGCCTCCGCGGAAACGCCTTGAGCGCCGTCATCTGCAATGGAAGGATGTTCTACGCCATCTTCGGTGATACGAAGTGCGTGGGCCTGTGCTTCTTCGACGCCGCGCTAACACAGATAACTTATAGCGGCGCGACGCCGGAGGTCATCGGCGAGGCGTCGCTGATGCTGGCGCAGACGTGCTTCCCAAACGATGGCCTCGACGGCGGCAGGGGCCACGACCAAGTTGACGTTACCTGTGAGCTATTCGAGTGCCGACATTAGACCATAACTGATGTTCTGTCGAGATATCGTGTGGGGAACGCAGATCCCTTCCGGCGTCGGCGACCAGACAATCAATATCCCGGCGCTGAAGCAGCTCGGCGACCAGCAGGCACGCCTGTTGCAAAGCGCTTTGGGTCTCGGCGGCTCGACGACGACCACGTCGCCGCCTTCTACGCCAACCAAGGTAGACAAGTGCAAAGATGACAACGATTGTGGGTTCAGTAGAGATTCTGGCTGGAAAGATGTGGCTGACATCGCGCAGGCTCGGGTTCTGATGTCTGCTGCGTTTTCGCATCGCTCAGTAACGGGTGTATAGCGCAGTCAAGCTGCACGAACGTACGTACAGCTTCATGTTTCAAGGACGCTGTTAAGATAGTTCTGCGTAGGAGCAATGCTTCTCTGGAAGCGTCCAGGGCTGGTGCGACGGAGGGTGACCGGGTGAGCGGCGGACGTCTTCACTCTTGTTGTATTCTTCGGCAGCTATTTAGTCAATGACAGTGTGACCAGTATAGAGCGTGCGAGGAAAATTTGCAGGGGCCAATCAGCCCCGCGTTCAGTGCAGCAGCAGCGTTGTAGTCGAAAGAGAAGAAGCGGGATAGACCGAGCCGGATCTTTCACCTCCTTCCTCCTGATCTTGCATGGTCAACCAGGCGCACGCATCGTGTCTACAAATGATACGTGCAGGTGCCTGATACTGTTTCTGGCGACACCAACGCGCTGCTTGAATATCCTTCGGCAGTGCAGTGCGGTGCGCGCTTCAGGGGCTGCAAGATTGCGCTGCGATCCCTATAGCGGAATCGGATGTCACCCGCACGCCGCAGAAGGCGTTCAAACATGCAGGCGTCGGCACAGTTCGATATTGGGTCACTAAAGTACTATACGATGACCCTTCAGCTCGAAAAATCCTCTGGAACATGCTGCAACATTACCCAACGGCTGGATGCATCGAAACGACCGCTTGGCTTCTGCATCTGTCAATGTTAATGAAACACTGGATTGGCTGCGCGACGCACCATACTGGTCTCGGGCGCAAGCCTCCTGACCGTAGTATTTGGCAGTCTCGCGGGCAGACTGCAGTTTGGAAGACGCTCGCTGCTTGCCTTTCTACTTCATACTCTTATCACGTCCTTCACACCTGCGCGACTGGTTCTTCATGGGTGGCGACGGGGACAGCATAACTCTGCACGAGATCCCACGTGCTATTCGACCTGTGCCGCGCGAAAGTGGCACCAATCTCCAGCTATCGGGCATCCGAAGGCTGATCCACGCTCACATCGTACTTACCATCGTATTTTTCATATTCGTCATCTTATGGGCTCGACATGTCGACGACAAATGGACATGTACGTGCGAATGCTCAGCCGTGCCCGTATTCCTGGCTGACAGAACATCTCACAGTCGCACTTGACAAGGTCGAACAGCGCGCGAACGTAGTGAAATACGTCCTCGGTTCCGTATTCGCCGTCGTCATAGGACTTTTATTTATCCACGCAACCCCTCTCTTCTTATCGCCGAACTCTCACTCGGGTATAGAGCGGTCAAGGGTGACCGCATCGACTGCTCTAGGAATCGCATACTTCGTGCTCCTTGTCGTATTGCAGACCACCGCTCCACGCGTCATGACAATTCGTACCGAGCCTCGGACAATCTCGCGCTTTGGGGAGCCGACGTACTCTAGCCGCTTTGTCCTACGACATAACGATCTTCAAGTTCGTGCCACCGTGAGCGGCATGAACGATAGATCCTTCTCCAATCCGTCCGCGGACCCTAACGAGTTCTATGCAAGGCGAGTTGTGCAATCTCAACAGTTTGTTGAATCTCATTGAATACATCAGCTCCGAGATAATTAGCTTGGGGTACTTCGGCCCCTACTCTCCAAGTTTTGCAAAGCAGACTCCTGGCCGTGAGCAGAGCTCCTTCACTACCGAATTTATACTGATGAATTCCCCCAGTGGTCGGAAATGTGATACATGACATTGCAATCCCGTCAGACTCCGATGTGCAGTTGCAACCCGCTTTGCCGGAAGGCTCCTTCAATGGTTCAGCAACGCGGTTCAACGTAAACTGCTTCTCGGTCGAGAACCCGCGGTTTACGATTAACGAGACGCACCTCGACGCGATCGATGATTTTTATGTCACGATGACGGGGACTTACGACGTCGAGGGCAGGGGATCGATTGAGTTCACGGTACGCCTTCATATGTTCGCATTTGCTCTGGAGGCTCGCGACTAACCGACCCCGCATGCAGGATCTTCTGTACTGGGACCCATTCTCTGGGAGCCCATATGGTCAGGGCTTCTATCACGATATAGGCTGGGATGCACCGCACAATACGTTTGTTCGATTTCCGAAGACGTTCAACACCTCTCGCGAGCAGGTTTGGACTTCTGACTTTCCCGATACGACCCTCACTGGAGCATTATACGACCGCAAACCGGGCCGCTCAGGCATCGACGTCGACCTCACTTCTACCATCTTCTTCTACGCTTTGAACTTTGGCTTCGCTGGCAACATTCTGAATAACTCACTGCCAAATGTGGGTGTAGCTGCCTGCGGTTGCCTGGCCCCTTCTGACGTCCCGGCAACCGCTTAGATTGCCGACGAAGGAGGCAATAATGGAAGTGTTGTTCATCTTCCATTCGAAGGTCTCAACAGCATCGACCCCGCCCAGTTCGACGCGCTGCCGATAGCCTGTCAGATGACGGCGACGACGTTCAATACTACGATCCTATGGGCTAACAATACCGCCGACTTGACAAGCCAACCAAGCCGACCGCTGAGAACCAACCACACGTGGCAGCGATACACGCCCAGGCCCGCAGGGAACAACACCTTCGAGTTCAACTGGTCGAACATCTTCACGCCGTTGAGCGCGCCTATCGCTACGCAACCTGCTAGTAACTCGAGTCTCATCCCGAACTATCATCCGATGACAACTCTGGAGAGTTATATGGGCACGCTCATAACTAGGACTCCAGATCTATCTGCGCTTGAAATGGCTCTGGAGAATATCACGGTACGCATCAGTCGTGCGGTGTCGGTGCGAATACAGTAACTCTGAGCAACCTGCCTGTAGGCTATAGCGTACTGGGGCGTGATGCGAGACAATGCCAATACCGACTTGCAAGATGGGGTAGTCGCCAATCCCATTTTTGGCGTTGCCAGGGTATGTTCAAAGTATCGCCTCTGTACAAACCGCTGACGCATCCTGGCAGTGGGATCCCGTTCCTTTGTTCCTGAGTTTGGCGGCATCCGTCGCTCTCCTTCTCATCACCGGTCTACTCTATGCTTTAGAGCGACGAGCACCCTGATAACTGCTTCGCTGCAAGACCTCGTTGTATTACTCAATGAGTATCGGTCTGTATTATATAATCGCACGTGACTAAACGCGGTCCCGACTCCGATACTACCTGCTCGTGTGGGTTGCAGTCGGGGTTAGCTGGGAGGTGAACTTTGAGATTGTAGTGCAACACATTAACGATGTCGCCGCGCGCTCAATCCAGCGCTTTGGAACTACGAGTCAGATCTCAGGACCCTGGCTGCCAGGACCGTCGTAGGACTGTCGTACGTACTGCATCACACCGCCTGGTTCTTGTGTACCAAGACACAATGACACTTTAGGAACAATGCTACGACGAGCGGCCTAAAATTGCTATGCACCGTCAGTGAGGGGACAGGGACGATCAGTCCTTCGCGCTGACGTCTGTCACGGTGTCGATCGGTCGCACGCCAAGCGCGTCAAGTCTCATTTTAGGGTACGGATCCTATTGGTAAATGTCATGATTGTGTCTGTCGATGTCCTCTGCCTTCAAATAGCCCTCAGTCTCCGGACGCGACCTTCAAGTTCCCACGAGGATTCTCTGCAGTCTACGATTTTCTCCGCGCTTTGAATCTGTAGCCGATCACCCTTCAGAGTCTCACGACCATTAAGTCATACCGGGCCCATTACTGTACGAGGGTGCGAAAGGCGAGAAGCTGATGCGGGGGCTCTCAGCGTATGCCGAAGCAAAGCGAGTCACGGTGGAAATGGATGATCAAGACCAGCCGCTAACGATAGATTTAGAGCCATTGTAGCGTATAAAGGACTGCGAGCTATGTCCTCCACTGGCAGCAAAGCAATCCGAGCTTTTGTATCCACAGCAACATGCGCTACTGCTTCACACTCGCCCTCATTGCAGTCCTCGCTGCCGTTGTCGAAGCAACTCCAGTCATGCAGAACGTCGCTCGTCAAGGCCCTGGCGACTGGCTGCACGTGCACCCCGAATCTGTAGACGCAAAGGACACTAAACGCTCTGCCATCGACGGCACTCTTCGCGAGGATATCAGCGATGGAGAATGGCCTGTGCGCCGCAGCGGAGATGGAGACTGGCCCGTCGCGGTGGAGGTCGATGCGAAGAGAGCAGAACCCGCTGGCGTCCATGCTGACGCCATTGGTGCCGGCGACTGGTGGCGTGCCTAAGGGATTCGATAGTGGGCATGCAGAGTTCTGGATCTTCACCTTGTTCTTTAGATCAGCCGCGGCCGAGCAGTGTTCTCAATAGATTCACTGGTTGCCAGAGAGTAGATTGTGCGCCCATATCGTGGCGTGGGCGTGGAGTAAGGCGTGACGGGCAGTGCTGTACGTCGACAGCAAGATTGTCGGGCGCATCGTGGGGTACGGAAAACTGCAGCATACTGTATAAAAACAGGCTTGAGAAGGGACAAGCCGCCATCCGTACGCCCACGCCGATTCGAAGATGCACCACTTTGGAATTCTCGTTCTCGTCCTCTTCGGCGTCGCTGCCTACGCCGTGCCCGTCGCACAGCCCGAGAGAGTCCAGTGCAAGCGCTTGAATACACCTATCCAGGAGGATGCTGGGGGACCAGGGTGCTGGTTGGTGTAGGAGATGCATACGAGAATGCGACCACGAGGCGCAGAGATCTTGAGACTCGATGGACGATAGCAGCACACCCTCCCTGTACCGGTTTGTAGACTTATTAGCGAACTGCAAGGCACGAAGTGCTGATATAGCCCGCAAACCCAAGGCACGCTACAGTGCGAAGCGGTGGCCCATGAGGGAGACTTCGTCGTAGTGACTTCGATGGCTACTGTACAACGTCCATAAAGACATCATTGTTTCTGACGGTGCGTCATCGGGGACCAGCTGGCGGGCAGCGACTCCAAGGCGTCCAACCCATGGTTTTGGTCGCGTACGATTTGCTGACCGAGCACTCAGAGAGCGAGCTGAACGAACGCTAAATCAGCCATCTTCATTAACGACGTAAGCAAGAGCGATAGTGAGTTCAAGCGAAATGCACACACCCATGTGGTTAGGAGGCGCAAGGATGCACCTTCGTCTTCATTTTCCGGTTTCCGTAGGAGCGGGATATTTCTTCTCGAGTTGGTCCGATACCACGAGGCCTACGAAACCGCTAGCCCCAAGAAAAAGACCAAACGCGATGCGCGCGCGAGGAGACAACGCTGAACACCACAGATCAATATCATCCAAACCGCGATATGAGATTACTGGGCAATTGACATTTGTAGCTGTCCACAAGCGTCTTCTTCCTAGTCAGCGCGGGTTCTGTTGGAGCATGTGTTCGAGGAACACGGCGCGGCAGTTGTTGTTGTGGTTCAGGCATAAGGATCGTAGCGGACGCGGACGAAAGAGCGCAAGTTGACGCGGAACGAGCCGAACATCACTTGACCAAGGACCTTGACCTGGCTTAGCACGTCTGCTCTGCACGTCGCTTGCAGTTCTCGTCACCAAAGTTCTGGGTTTAGGGATTCTAGCGACACTTCACAGTTGCTATCGAGCCCGCCGACCCGAGGCCTGTCAACGCCTGTACAATTCTACCGCTACCTCTACGCGCCTCAACAACCTTATCGTGCGCAGGGAATGGCGGTACAGAAACCATCTGCTGCAGCATCGTCTAACTAGATGCAACATTGTCGGTTGCCGCGCTCTCGGCTACTGTAAACCAAGAATTTATTACCGCGTAACGCGTAACGGAGCCCTCCCGCCGCGGTAATAAATGTGATATGTAACGCGTAACGGAGGCTCCGCGGTAGTGAGCGTAACGCTGCAAAACGGTGGCTAAGGCCACATATACTTAGCAAGTTTTCGCGCGCTGCGCGGCAGTGAGGTCACTAAAATGTCCGGGGCGTGTCTTAGAGAGCCTGTTACCATGCTTGGAACCCTCAGGGTGATCTCTAGCCGGCGAAAAGCGGTCTCGGAAGCAGTTTTTTGTTACCGCGGTAACGAATGTAACGGTCACACTGACCTGGCGGTAATGTATTTTGGGTGTAACGGGGGGTCGAGCGGCGGTAATAAATTTTTGGTTTACAGTACGTCGGCGTTCCTCCCTGCCACTCTACAAGGACCTTAACTTTGACCAACGACATGAAGTTTGATGCAGAACGGGAGCGATGTAACGTCCAGTCTGTCCGCCAAGCGTCGGTGCCGCCACGTGCACTAGGTCTTGCCCTCTGCCAAGCTGTACGACCAGCTCAGGGACTGACGTTGCGCCGGACTTCATTTTCCTGCTAGAAGCTTACCATGACGCTTCATGGCGCACCCGGTGCTCGTCTTCCCGAACTTCGTACACTGTCGAGGGCGCAGAGGGCGGTGCTAGGTATAAAACGATAATTCCTGATACCCAAGTCGTCTCTCATCAAGTCATGCGCATACGACTTTTCCTCTCTCTCGCTCTCTACGTCTTCCTCGTCGCTGCAGCTCCCCTCTATGAGGATCGAGCTCCAACCATTCATGGAGCGCCTCTAGAAGAGCGCGTGCGGCAGACCAGCACGAATGTCGAAGCCCGTGTCGCGTTTGAGGGCCCAAATTTCCAGGAGGATGCAGGTGCACGCGATCTCCCGGCGTTCTAAGGAACGTCTCGACGATCATGACAGAGTCTAGTCGGCTGAAATCGATCGAGGCATATGTGTTGCTGCCAGATGGCTGTTGTGATCGCTGCTCGACGGCTTGTATGCGCTGTGGTCTCCTGAATATCATCTAAACATTTGACAGAACCTATGCCGCTTACGCCAGCCATTTTGGACAACCCTGTCATTCTATTTCGGCACTTCGACATGCCTCAGGCTGTCATCCGTTTGTTGCCCATGAAGTCTGTCAGACGTGGAGGCAGTACTCCCAGCGGTGCTTCTGGGGACGTCGACATTTGATGGACATCCGCATGGACCCGTTCGCCTGCTTGTCGTCGACTCCGACGAACATCACTGCTCTGTACTTAGCGGGAGGGCAAATAACGACGCTTACTACGTCACGTGCAAGACGCTAACGCCGACTGATGGAATTGCTTTCGCGACTTTTGGCAACACGGGTAGCCGACCCACTGGCTCCAAACCGTGCTCAACTACTTGAGGGCCAAAAATATCCGTACAGCAATACGCACAGGGCAATCGAGAAGAGCTTCCTTGCCGAGTTCTGGAACCTCATCAGCGCATACAACACTCAGCACAAGAATGCTATAAAGGATGCGCATCCGTTCACCTGTTCTCTCAACGCAGATCTCAGCACTTCACCCCATTACCAGTCTACAATACACTTCTTCACTGTCGCCCTCATCTCCCTTACTACGCTCCTCTCTGCCACGGCAGCTCCGGTGGCGAATGCCGACGGCGCATCTGTCCTCCTTGTCAAGAAGAACATCGCTGAGTCCGGTACCTCGCCAGAGCCAATAGTTGCGATGCTGCTGGCTGGATCCGGAGTGCCAAACGGCAAGGGCGCGGGGGACTGGTGGTCGGGGTTCGACTAGAAGGTCCTGCGTATTGTGCGGTCCTGTATGATAGGCACAGTGTCTGTGCTGCAGCTGCAAATGTGACGTTATACCCTGCGGTGCAGGGCGTCCTTGATAAGTTACGGTAAACAGCTACTACTACACCTGTGTAGACTCGCTGTAGTATCCGGGAGGACTGGTGAGGTGCCGTACAATTGTTTTACAACGTGAAATATACACAAGTCCAGGAGATGAACACGCAACCACAAGGCACATTCACTCGTTCTCGCCAGGTTCCACGTCGACATCCATCTCCATCCCGGGTGGCGGTCCGTGCGTAACCACACCCTCGTACTTCGGCGGGCTGTTCACACTCGCGTCTTCGTCGTCCTCGTCCTCGGGCTCTTCGTAACCCACCTGCGCCCAAGCCGGGATCTCAAACTCGCGCTCCTCGCCCACGCTGCGAGGCATCTTGACGCCAAACGGGTCCGGGAGACGCGACATCCTGCGACTCTTCGGCTGCGCCATACGCTTCGCGGCGAGGATGAGCGCAGGCACGCCGTTCGGTCCGACGGAGGGCGTGGAGGGACGAGCAGGTGGTGCGGGGCCGCTTGTGCGTGCGCGTTTGCGAGGTGGGTTGGGCGCTGACATGCGGCGTGCTCCGACGCGTGCGGCAGCAACGGTGGTTGAGGACTCGGGATCGTACGTGTCGTCCATGGGGTCAGAATCCGCCGCGGGCATCGGTTGCCAGTTATCAGATGTCGGCGAAGTAGCCGCTGCCGTCGCTGCGTCTGCCGCGCGCGCAGGAAGCTTGATCGTAAGCTTTGGGGTCGTTCCCTTGGACGACTTGGGCTTGCTGCTCTTCTTCGACGACTTCTTCGCGCTCTTGGGGGCCGCCTCTGATCCTGGAGTATATAGTGCGGCATCGTGGAGTTCTTGGCGAGCGATAGTGGGCGCTGGCGTCCCACCCCGCCTGCGCGGTGTTTTCGGCGGCGGCGGCGGGTCGTCTGCCATCATCGCACGCGACATGGATGGACCAACGCTTTGAGCACGCGCTGCTGTCGGACCTACGCTCTGCGCGCGCCGCCTGACCGTCCGCTTTGGGTCTGGAGGTAGGAGCGTGGCGTAGCGTCTGTCGAGCGCCTCGGCAGTTTCGAGCATGATCTTGCGACGCTCCTCGGTCTCCACCTGGGTCTGCGGGATGCCCGACACGGCGAACGCGTTAATGTCAAAGCCGCGTAGCTCGTCGAGGCGCTGGCGCAGCTTGTACTGCTCGTGCACGAGCTTCTCTTTCTCGCGCCGCCGCTGTTTCTTCTCGAAAGCTTCGTATCGACGATGACGGCGCAGATACGCCTCGTCCGACATGTCAATAATATTCTGTACAAGCCGTCAGCGTAAAGCTAGAGCAGTACCGCGGCTAGCGCTTACCTCTTCGCTGCGTACGCGCAACCGTCCACCCACCGCTGCGATCTCGGACAGCGGCGTAAACTCCGGCGTCTGGATGTCGCGCTGCATCTTGAGCGAGTGCATAATTTCTGGTCGACTGAAATATTTCGCCAGGTCCGGTCTGGTAGAAACGTTGTCCATCATGGGCGGTACGAGCTTGGAGTCGGTCGTGAGGATGAACTTTGTCGTTTCTGGGATAATAGCTGCCTCCTGCTCGCGCTCGATAGTGTCCAGAATGAGCTTGTCGACGTCGTTTTGGCCGACGCCGGGGCCACCGCGGCGCACGCGCGATGGCAGGACGCGTTTATTGACCGCGCTGACGACCGCGTCGCTCAGGCCATTCGTAAGAGGCTCAGTCCCAGCTGGAACTGACGCCGTTGGAGCCATTGTAGAGTTCTCAAGATCGTTCTAGACGGCGAGCAGCAGATCGCAAGGTATCGACGGTGGTGGTAAGAGGGAGATACGCGAATCGGCAAAGTCCATGTGTTGAGCGGACTTGGTAGGGTATCGGAGTTAGGGGCTTGCGACCGAGCGACGGTAGTCTCGTAACCAGCCGCGACGCTGCGGAGTTCGAAGAACCGGGCGGAGCGCAGCGTAGCGTCTGGGACAATCGGTCGCCCTTCAGATAGGTCACAAAATTCAGATAGGAGCGTGACACAAGACTTAGACGCATCCGACCTCCCCTCCCACTCAGAGAAAAGTCTCTCAAACCCATATTGGAAAGTGAATATTATTGCGTTTGGAAACGATTGCGCATAGGAACATTTTTCGACCTGGTAAATACGTAGTAAATAATTGGAGCTTTGCCCAAAGCCAAAACCACATCGAATCGTATCTAAGAGGTCCAGAGCACGTCCATGATGTGTTGTGAAGCTTGCTCTAGCGTGTGTGGCTGTCAATGGCGGTTCGGCAGTTTGGGTGGGCAGCCGAACCGCTCTGAGGCTCATCTCAGGATTCCCTTCCCTTCCCTGCGTCCTCAGAGCACTCCTTAGCACACTTGCAGACGTATTGTAAAGGACCATATAGTTTTCAGAGGTTCTCCTATATAATTCTGCGTACTGACATGACCTTATCCTCCTCTACCCCGTCCTCTTCCCTGCAGCCCGCCTCCTCCTCTCCCCCTACCCGCTGGTACAGGATTATGAGCAGCCCAGTTCCACCTCCACCAACGCCCTTGCACCGCGTAGTAATACGTCCAACCATCCGTACTAACAACCTGCCGTGATGGGTCGCTCGGCCCACCCTGTTGCGGCCAGCCGTATAAGACCTATATGGATAACCCGCGGGAGAGAACCATCCGCGACTCACTACACCTAAAGACCCACACGAGACGCAGCCAGAGGCGCAGAGGCGACAGAGAGGCGTCGCCCAACCTCCTGGAGGCGTTCGTGTGGTACCGCGGGGCGAAACGGGACGCCGACCGTCACCCCGAGGCAGTGGGTCGAGACCTGCTGCAAAGGGGACTCGCCAAGTCGACCCTCAGTCTGTATCCCCACATCTTCAGGCGGACCCGAGGCAAGTCGTGAGTAGTCGTGCCCGTGAGGGCGACGCCTGGTCAACACCCGTCCGAGGTGCGAGAGGGAATCCTCGAATGCAACCGTATAGAGGGGGTTGAGAATGCAAAGACTAAGGTACATGATCCGATGTGCAAAGGTCTATATAGTCGTGCTACGGTCCGGCGGTCCGAGCTCTTTCGAGACTCCCGTAGAGCCGAGGGCGGGCGATAACCATAGTGTCGGGGGCGCAACTCATCAACGAGGGCGAGGTCGTGTATCCTTCGACTGGGACGTTGTTGGTGCATCCTGGACGGCGACTTCTCTTGTGGAGACGGGGACTCGGCGGTTCGCCGGGGTGAGACTCGGGGCGCCGAGATGTTCGCCGAGCGAGCGTGTCTCTCTTCGACTCTCGTGGTTCTCGTGACTGGGTTCTCCGGTATCGAGTCCGATTGCGGCGAGGGGGGGGTTTTGGCGTCGGGAGGGTGTGGAGGGTAGGGTCGAGGAATGGCTCTTGTTCGTTCGTCCGCTGTACGTCCTAGCGTTGGGATAGAATCGGATACACCCTTATCCGTTCGTCCGTGAAGACGGAACGCGAGATCCTTGTTGGAAGAAGGATCGGTGGGTAAGGATCTCGGGTTCGTCGGAACACACCCTGCGGTACTGGCAGGTTTCTCATAGCACGGAGAGTCCGAGGAACCGGCTGCCCAGGTGACAGAGGGGCAGGGAACCACTGCACCGGCTGCTGCACTGTGACGGTGGCTGCTTGGGAGGGTGACGCTGCGCTGCCTGCAGGCGGCTGTACGATGCTGTTCGGCTCGGTGACGCGCTGGCGCTTTGCCGCTGATCCTGAAGACGTGGACCGCGGAGGACCGCGCTTTGCTGCAGTGGAAAGTGCGGGTGTTGCGGGTACAGGTTGCACCACTGCTGCAGGTGGAAGCGGGGCGCTTGGAGGCCGAGGAGCAGCGGCGGCGGCGGTAAGGGTCGGTGCAGTGACAGGTAATGTCCGAGAGGACTGAGCACGTTCCTGCCGCGGAGCAGGTCCTGTAGCGCGTTCTTGCGCTGCACGTGCGTCGTAGACGTTGCTTAGAGCAACCCAGAGCGATCTGCCGTACGTCGACCACCAGAGCCAGTCCTCCATATCCGACTTGAGTGCCTTCTCCGATGCAAACTCGGGCACTGCTGCGAGCGAGTCGATTCGTTCATCCGACAGGATAGCAACGTCAGAGAACCCGCAGTACTCGAGGTCTTCCGTCCAGGTTGCGAGGCGCCAATCATGGAGGGCGTCCACAACGTCGGGTGCGATGTTCTTCATATCTCGCTTGACTCGTCCCGCTTTGCGTTTCGTGGCACGTCCAGGCAGTGTACGCTCCAGCAATTCCGGGTGGCATAGATCGCAGCACTGTCCAACAAACGAAGTATCTTCCAAGGCCGTGAGCGTACGGTTCAGTTTCATGACAGAATGAGACATACAGTGGCGGAAAAAAGTTTTTGTACACCGCCCGATGCGCCTCCACCGCGCGAACAGCGCACTTTCATGTATCCAAACAATGACGGAATATGCTTCCTAGACCCTTAGAATTATGTATATGAAACCCTGGGATGCAAGAACGGACGAGTGTGGCTGTATCGGGATGTTCCCCAAATGGGTGGCTGATCGGATTCTGCACCGGCACCTCCGCGCTGACGATTCAACGGCAAAACAGAATATAATCATTCCAAATCTTTTAGTACTTGGTATGATGGCCCTTGGCCTCTACGAGGGCGGCGACACGACGGGGCATTGAAGTGTACAGGCGGCGGATATATCCAAAATCTAACTTTGCCCACTCCTCCTGCAAAGCGGCCCACATCTCGTTGGCATTTCGAGGAAGCGGCTTGCGTGCGCGTACTGCGAGGTCAAGCTGATGCCAAGCATTCTCTATGGGGTTCATATCAGGCGAGGAGGCCGGCCAATCCATAACATTGATGTGATGGCCGGCTAGCCACGCCTGCGCCGCCTTCGATTTGTGCTTAGAATCGTTGTCCTGCTGGAAGATAATGCGCGAGGGCGTAAGCTCCCAGTCCTCCAGACTCCCCAGCAGCGCCTGGCGATAAATCTCCATGAGTCCGACGGCGTTGAGGTTGCCCTCGATGCGGAAGAGACGGCCGGTACCGGTGGACGTGATGCACCCCCACACCATGACGTGACCACCGCCGTGCTTGACAGTCTGCTTGACGCAGCGAGGCAAATAGGCTTCCCCGGGACGCCTGCGGCAGTATTGCCGGCCGTCGGATGCGAAGATGTTGAATTTAGACTCGTCGGAGAAGACAACGCGGTCCCAGTCCGATTGCGTCCACTCCAGCCGCTCGGTTCCCCACGCAAGTCGCGCAGAGACGTGTCGCGGGCGAAGATACGGGCACTTTCGACGAACGTAGCCCTTGAGACCAGCATCGAAGAGCCGGCCGCGCATGCAACGGTCGGTGACGAACGGGAACAGGGTCCGCTGCACCTCCGTCGCGTCACG
>KV426208.1:56590-81027 GCA_001632375.1 Exidia glandulosa HHB12029 | reverse complement strand
TGCGGCGACACGTACGACGACACGACCTACACCGCCGCCATCTCCCACCTCGTGTACGACGCGTGGCCGGGCGCCTCGGGCGAGACGAACCGTAATCCCGTCTGCGGGCCCTTCGTCAGCGGCCGCTACTTCCTCCTGCCCACGGACGAGCGCGTAAAAGGAACCTCGCACGCGACCATGGGCGGCGACGGGCTCATCAACTGCCAGCTCGGCGAGCAATGCCACATCCCGCTCACCGCGACCGTCACGAATCACGCGATAGGCGTGTCGTTCAAAGTGCACATCGTCGACCGCTGCGAGGGCTGCGCGCCGAACGACATCGACCTCGCACCCGCCGCGTTCCTCAAGCTTACCGTGCCCGACCTCGATACGAGCAAGTTCCAGCTCGGCGATTACATGGCCGAGGCGAGCAAGAACGTGCTCGGACGCGTGCCCGTTACGTGGAAGTTCGACCCCATCCAAACTTACGGCGGCGTCCGCGGCGAGGAGAAGAGCGGCTGCGCACAGGGCTGCGTTGTCGGCGCCTGAGCCTGAACCTTTTCCCCTTACTTATCGTGCCCAGAGAATGTCTGCTCTGCGCGTGCGAAGAACATACTGTAGGTGCTCTCGTGTATGTTCGTCTAGTTTGCGCCTTGAAGGCGCCCCTCCAGCGCCTGGGCGCTGCGCAATCCTACTCTCTGCGAGTCTAGCATTCATTTACCGCATTGCGACACGGTTGTTTGGCAGACAATACGTCAAAGGCCGCACGTCACTGATTTCATGTCGAAGGCATCGTCTTGAACGGTCCGATCTTCACATGTCGGTCCTAGACAAATCGACTGTCGACCGCATCGATATCATTGGCGAATTCTCGCTCCGGAGGTGTACAGCGTATGGTCTCGGAATATGCTGCGATCTGGGGTCACGCAGATCAAGTTCTCAGCACTCGAACGTCTAGTCTTGAGCACAAGCTCTAGACACCGAACACAAGGCGGCTTAGCATCTCTCCACACTCTTCGTTTCTGGTGTTGGGATATCCAAGCTCTTGAGACCACCCTTCTCTCCTGCCCGAACCTTCAGGAGCTTGACGTTGACTTCCTCCGCCCCCATCGCACGTTGGAAACCCAGGCGTGACATGGACCGCAGTCGTTTCTCGGGTCGCTCTAGTACGCGCGCGAGGCGTTACTCATTCTGCACCATCCGACCGTAATGCGGCAGAGGCGAATCCGCGCTCACTCGCGCTCGAGTACCCAGCCGCAATTATCGACTACCCGGCTAAACTCACCGCGGTGATAATATTCTCGCATATGCAGAGTCCAGTCAATTTGACTGTCTCCGGTTCTCCAACCCACAATAAAACAACTACTAGTTCTATCGTAAATGGGTAGAGAACACCTTTGGAGCGGGTCTTCGTCATGATCAGCGCGTGACAAGTACTTATGCCGCGGCGACTCATTGGAAAGAACATCGCCCCCGCAGCGTGACGGATATCATCCATGACAACACTAGCTGCAGGAACCTTGAATGGGCTCACTCCCAGCATGTCGAGACCAGTAGCCCATGCATGCTACTACTCACCAGTGACAGCTTCCAGGTGGGAGTGCTGCCAGTGGGTGGGGACTCAGATTTGGCAACGTCATTGTCCATCCCAAAACCAGACACATTCGATCCAGAAAATAAGAGAGCTCTACCTCTAGACCACAATATTACCGTGTAGACAGTGAACTTGAACGAGCAGTACAAAAATCTGTACTGACGTGTCAGTCTTCTCATTTCGGACGTTGCTACTTTGCTTACCTTGGACTCGGAGATTCTGGGATCTTGCCAGTGATTTGTAGGCTACACTGTCCCGCTCCAGGCGGAATTGTGCACTCTCCGCCCCGCCAAATTGAGTACGGGGGATGCCCCGCACCCGGGGACAGCCATCCATGGTTCCCCCGGGTAGCGATCTTTGCTGGCTAACAGTTTAAGACAAACTTGACACGGGCTTCAGATCGTACAGATTCTTGCGCAGCTGACGGCTGCCTCGCTCTTTGGGAGGACCGCAGCCAGGACTGTATGGTTACGATCCCGGAGTTCCGAACTCGGAGTACCGATTGCGCACTGCGCCGCAGACGCCGTAGTAGAGAACTGCCGGCCACCCTTGTAAAGCTGGGGCAAAGCTGTGGAGCCCTGTAGTTGCGTAGGTAACGGTGGACGGGATTAGTACTGCTTTGAAGAAGGTCGCGAGGCCGCGGTCGGCGACTCAGCAGTACTGTTGACAAGCGCGGCGTTATGGTCCACGAACGCCAGCAAGACAAACATAGGATCGACAGGCGCGAAGAACTCTCGTCAGTTGGCTTGGGCTAGGGACTGAGAATCCCCATAGTGCTCAACATCGAGCGAGGGCTATCGACTCTACGTAATCTCTGAGTGCAGTATTCTCTGCCCTCAATGCAGCAAGTGGCCCTAATTATACGATGAAATTTCATGCATGCCTATTAAGAGCATCTGCGGCTTTCTAGTGTATTTGGTCCCTCATTTTGAAAGTAAGGGTGAGTTCCAGGGAATGAGGTCTGAATAGTAAGCGCAGCGAAGCAAAGCGACTCGCGGCGCTTTGCTCTTCCCGCTCGCGGTCGTTCATTTTCGATCCATACTCATTCCCTTCTTCCTTCTATTACTCTGTCAGTGTACAAAGCAGTCGGGTGGTCGTATCCCGACGCGCCGTACGCTCGAAGCCCTCTCCACCTCGGTGTCCCACCCGCCCGCCTCCCGGTTGCGGCGGCGGTTCCGCAGACTCGGAGGCGGGGTCTACACCTCAACGTACGCGGAGATCTCAGAGCACATCTGGATTCCGGCTTGGCTTCGTGGCTTCGCGTCAGCATACCGTCCTGGTTCGTTTTATTGCGAATTCGGAGCTGGTTCTAACTAGCTCCGAGTCCGTGTCTTGCGCTGATCCCAAGTCCAACTTCGCTCGCGAGCATGACAGCCCGCGTTTGAAGATGTTGTCAAATGGACAACGAGATTGAAGGGATGTTACCTACAGCATGCTCTACTCATATATTAGAGAGCCCGCGATTGACCGAAAATTTTGATTTTCCACTTTCGCGCCGCTCCACCCAGCAATTTGCGTCACCCTGATACCCCACTGACTTTCTCGAGGCATAGACTAGTTTTAACTGTGGTATGATGATGATACGGATAATGGGTGCGGTGGTGTCAATGGAGGCCCGAGAGAAGTTTCCGACAAGTTTATCGCGACCAATCGCAACCTATCCATTGAACAACGGAATATAACAACATTAAACTCAAAGGATGGTGCACCTGTCTCCCATAATCTCCTTCACCTGCACCGCCACATGTGGAGGCACGGATACCTCGTCGAACTCGACCCTTTCCAGGGGTTGCACAGCGGCAGCGCCCTCTGTTGCGTTTGCCGCCGTGTGACGGGCCCGGACGAGTCGGAGTACGCCATCGCAGTCCACGCTCGAGTTATCAATCCCGGTTAGAACGAGATGGCGCAGACGCGGCCACATCGGCGCGGCCTGGTCGCACAGACGCGAGAACAGGAACTCGTCATCCGTTTCCTGCGCCTCATCCGAGTTGATGCTGATGGTCACATATTCGACTGCTTCGAACCGCTGCAATACGGTGCAGCGGGCAACGTCGATGCAATCCCCAGTGACTGTCAGCGTTACGACCGAGCCAGCCATGGCATCTGTGACTGTGAAGTCGTCCACAATGCAGGCATCCAAGCTGATCGACGACAGCCGTGGCATGCTCAGCCCGGCACAGTCGAACTCAGTAAGCGCCTCCCGGACCAGTTTTAGAGATGAGATAGGCAGTGAGTCCACCAAAAGATCCGAAGGCTCCTGAGCGTAGGCGAAGTCCAAGGAAAGCGCGTCCAGCTGGGGCGCAGCAGAAAGGGTATGAGATAATAAATTGCCTTCCATCGGGCATAACGCCAGCTCTATCGAAAGGTCACGCAGCTCGGGTAACCCTGGGTGTCCCTGTCGCATGAAAAGAGGTACGTCGACGATGTGCAGACGACGAAGCTGAGGGGCATGTGGCAAGAGCAGGGGAAACTGTCGTTGCGGAAAGTCCTGCCAAAATTCTTCGTCTACAATATCGAAGTTGTGCATGCAGCTGATAGAAATATCGACGAGGTTGGGGGTGGGATAGCAGAGTAGACGAACAAGGCGGAAGATCACGCTGGTGCGAAGCGTCACCGCGCGACGTCTCTCCCAGCTCAGACCTGAAATTGCGCGTGTCCGCACAAGCATAGAGCGGATACGCCATGCGTGCGGTTCAATAAGGCTGAAGAGGCTCCTTAGAGAGGACTCCTCTAGCCTATGGTTCTTCACGAGCGTCGGTTCGTCACCGTCAGTTCGTTTTAACGCCAGGTCCCACATGATATCGATGGGCGCATTTCGAGAGAGGGATAGATGGAGCGCGAGATACCGGCTCAGGCCCTCCGCAGATTCGACAACCGAGTCGTTGGGTGTTGGGATCTGGACGCGCGTCCAGAGCTTGGGCGTACCCCGGGCGGCGTTGCGCCAGTGGCGGCAGACTGCTGCGAGGCGATAGGGGATCTTTATCCCGGCTGCGTCGAGGTCTACAGCGTGCCAGCTCGATCTATTCCTATGATCGGCGGCTGCTTCGACAAAAATCGCGGAGAGCAGTTCTAGAGGAAACGCCGCCAGAGGTCGCAGTGTCGAGCGCAGTATGTCGATTCCTCTCGTAGCTGCGTCGACGCGGGCGCGCTGCTTGTCGAGCAGAAATGTTGTGGCGTCGACCTCGGCCTTCGCTGCTTGCCAGGCCGCCACAGCTTGTGCGTAGGCAACGGCTGCATTGTCAAGCTCGCGCCGACTGGTAGCAAGATCCTCGAGCTCTGCGTGAAGTAGTAGCCGAGTCCGGGTCGACTGTGTCGCGTCCATAATTATAATGGCGGGCTGTACCACGGGAACGCGAGCGACTCGGAAGTTGTGGTTGAAGCGCAAGACGCGGAACCAGTTACCACAGCTCCGAGCTTCCGCGCTTCGCATAAAAATTACATTCCTCTCCAAAAGAGCAGAAGAGTTACCTTAGATATTAGTGAGTGGGTATTTCAAGTCCGGACAGGTCGGTTAAGGGGCACAGAAGAGTGGCCTTAGTCGTGTGGTACGCCGGTGAAGTACAAAGGCAGGGAGTGCAGCACCGTCCGAATTAGTCTAACAACTTACAGCGAGCCCCCATTATCTCTTCAACCTGTATCGCCACATGTGTGGGGACCGAATACTTGTCGAACTCAACCAGGTCGAGTGGAGTATACTCTGCCGACTCGCTGTCACGGTGCAGGTTGCGAGCACGGACAAGCTGCAGAACACCGTCGCGTTCTACACTGTCGCTCGCGACGCCACGCAGGCTTAAGCGGCGCAGACGCGGCCACATGGGATCCGCTGCGTCGCACAGCAGCTCAAAGAGCGCATGGTCGTCCATCTTCGCTGTTGCGAGGCTAAAGCTGACGGCTTCGACGGCTGCGAAGCGTTGAAGAATGGCCAGATCCTCCGCACCCAACCCCATGTAACCGGATATCGTCAAAGAGGAATTTGAGCTGGCCAATGCGTCGTTTACTGTGAGGGAGGATACCATATGAGATTTGATGGACAGTGACGACAAGTTCGGCAGGCTCAGTCTGTCCAGAAGAGTGACCAGATTAAATGGCGAATCGACGCTTTGGGAAAGAGCGATCGTCGACACTGGTAGCGAGGTTGGGACCTCGACCTCGAAGTCAAACTCCTCTTCGTCGTCGACTTTTAGGTCCAACCAGAGGCGGTCGAGGTTAGGAGCTGATACCAGCGTATCCCACAAATGCACAACGTTGATTGTGTATATGGTGAGTTGGATGTCAAGTTCCGTAAGAGCGTGAAAGCCAGGGTGAGGCCGCCGAACGACTATTGGGGCGTCAAGAACGTGCAGTCGTCGGAGATTCGGGGCGTGCGGCAAGAGAACCGGGAACTCCATCTCTGGGAAGTTTTCCCAAAAGTCGTCGTCTGAAATGACGCAAAAGTGCAGGCATTTCACAGCCAGCTCGACGAGTTTGGGTGTCCGGCAACGGAGGAGGGCGAGGATATGGTGGATGACGGTCGTAACGTGCGGACCGCCAAAGTGATTTGTATCGTGGTCATACCCTACATCAGCGCTCGTTTCAAGCAAAAAGGAGCGAATACGGGAGGAGTGACGCATCAGAAGTTGAAAGAGCTTCGAATGGAAGACGTCTTCCTGCTTGTCCTCTCGCGAGCATGTGGATGCATCCTGACTGACCGAACGCGATAGTGTCAAATCCCAGATGAGATCAAGGCTAGCCGCCTGAGAGAGAGACAGATGCAGCTTTACATGCTCCAAGAGACATGCGTAGGCCGTGCTATTCGGACCAGTGGACTGAACATCCGACTCGCTCGAGGGGATGCATATACACGTCCACAATTGGGCAGTACTTCGAGCCACTTGACGCCAGTGACGAGATACAGCTGCGACCCGATAAGGAAGTTGGAATGCCTCTATATCGATAGCAACAAGATGCCACGGCTTGTCGTCCTCCTGCGGTCGGTCCGTGGAACCGTGCACGAAGATCATAGAGAGAAGGTCGGCTGGAAAGGTCGCCAGCGTCCGCAGACTCGAGCGCACAGCGTCAGAGCTACGAAAGAGACCGCGTAGTCGGTCGCGCTGTATCTGCAGCTCCAGCTTCGTGGCGTCGTATTCTGCTTGGGCCAGTTGGAGGGCCGCTGCAGCGCTGGCATGAACCTGTGCGGCATCGTCCACGTCGCGCTGGACCGCTGCGATGTGCTCGAGGTCTGCGAAGAACGTTCTGCGAAGTTTAGACGGGCGCGTCGCGCTCATGGCGTAGAGGGCGAGGAAGCTGGTCAAGAATCAAGATCTCCGCTGGCGGGACGTAACCGCGCCGCGTCCAAAAACGATGTCACTTGAAGCAGATCGTTCGCCTAACCTAGACCAAGTCACATCGCACCGATCAAGTTTCATACATTCATAAATGGGTACTTTATACAACAATACGATCCAGCGTGTACGTGACAGGGGAATGTAGGGAGTCGTAAGGATACGGACGGCTATCGACAGGGTATGATATAGGGATTGGAGATTGGGTTCTGGAGATACGAGGGACGAGGGAATGTTGAAGCTGTGCAGAGCGGGGAGATGGGTGGGATACAGCAGGAGCGACGGACAGCAGCCGAGTGTGTACTACATGCACGAACACAGACACAGACACCGGAATATGAACATGTGGCAGACGCGCGGCCGGGAGACGCTGGGCAGGATCGATATCGATGTGGTACGTGGGGCGATGGGGATGGCGGACAATATATAGCTACAGGCGGAAAGGGACGGGACCGGGTCTAGATGCGTGTCGGTCGTTTCAGCCGCTCATAACCATGACGAGACAGTCCGGGGCCTTGAATCCGAAGCGGTGTTCGACGAGCTTGTCGTCGTGCGTGAGGACCTCGAGCCAGGTGTTCTCCTTCAGCCACACTGCACATCCGAGTCAGTCACCGCGACGTGAGGGGGAACCATGTGGACGCAAGCGGGGAACAATCGACTCACAGAATCGACGATACGCGCGGCCTTCGGACGGTATGATGGCGCCTGCTGGAGGTGCAGGAGGGGCGGGTCGGCCGGCCGTGTAGTAGGCGTCGTGCTCCTCCTGCTCGGCCGTGATGGCCGCGCGACGCATTCGCTCTTGCACGAAGGCGCTGAGCTGTGTCCACTCCCACTCGGTGACGTACTTCCGATAGCTGCAATGCGGGACGTCAGTAACTGCTTCGTGACAATGATAATCCAGAGGTAGAGCAGGAACGGTCGACAACGCAGGCAGCGATTTTGGCGAGGACGGTGCATGCTTAGGAACCACTCACTCGACAGTTATCTGACTGATCACGTCGCCGACTGTGACTCCTTTCTTATTCTCGACGAGCGTGTACCACGGCGACTTGTTCGTGATCAGGTAGAGCTGCTCGACGCGCGGGTGTGTCGCAGGCGCATCGCGAAGTGGACCGAGCTCCTGCGCCGAGCGTACATTGGAGTTGTTGTTGAGTGCGCCCGCCTCGCCTGTACCATGCGTCAGCGTCAGAACACGTAACCGCGTTGTGCAGTGCGTACCGGTGCGAATGTCGAACGCCAGGTGGAAATCTTTGCGCTTGCCCTCGAGCACGGGATGAATGCGCAGCGTCGCGCGTAGCTGGTACAGCATCTGTTGCGGCAGTACGGGTCCGTCTGTAGGTAGCGAGAACGAGCCAGACATCGTATCGTCAGTGTCCACGCGAATGCGCACGTAAAGCAGAGAGAATACGCACACCCGTCCCCCGCCGCCCAAACGCCCAGATCGTCGGCCATCCTTGCTCGCGACGATGTTCGAAGAGAAAGGGGAAGGAGGAACGCGGAAATGCAACGACTCGCGCGATGTGGCAATAAGCAGCAAGCAACGGGGGAAGGAAGCGGAATGGCGGGTGCAGTCTTCGGCGTATTTATGCGCGCGCCTCGGCACCGCAACGCCGATCGTGTCACTGTATAGGGGGAAGGCGGGATTTCGACCTGACTCGGATGCCGCACAGTCGTGCACGCATGCTGCACGGATTTGGACCGGAAAGCACACGTCACGGCGCCACACTGGCAGTAGGTTTGCTGTGGGAGTCGGTACTGCCCTCAGCGCCGCCTCGTCCGGAGGCAGAGAAAGACCACGCGCATAGCCATGGAGCTCTCACCTCAGTGCGGAAGGATCATACAGCTCAGGGTCCTGCTGGTTGCAAGCAGCTGCGCGCGGACGAAAAGGTTTCAGCTGCCGTTCTTCGCGGTAGTAGTAGTAGTAGTAGTAGTAGTAGTCGGGCTTTGTGGTCCTGCATAGAACTACCCGCTTCGGACTCGACGGCTGGGCGCATCATGCCGGAATCCGGACCAACCCTCCCACCCAATACATTGCTATTTTGCGAGCAAGTTTTACGGCGTGCCGCAGGATGCTAGATCATCAGGAGTTGCCCAATGGCGGTCCCTCGGCAGAGGCCTTCAACCTGACATCGCCGTCCAGCAATATATTCTCTAGTTCTTACCCGAATCCTATTTACCCAGCCCGACCATCAGCCTGGGACGTAGCATTCGGAACGACACAAATTGATTGCACGCATATATAAGTAAATAGGACCTATGCGTGTGCTCAACAACGGGAGCAACATCATTAACGGAGTCCTCACTCGCCATCGCGGAGCATTCAACGAGGCAGCTGCAAATGCCTGATATCACGGACAGTATATCATGCAGGCCACCTCGTAAAGTCTCATTTCCAATGAGATCTCAACGTGCGACGGCAGGACTGTGATGTGCAGTGTTGTTAGGAGCATATGGAATAAGGCCCTACTCCGCTCACGAAAAAGCAGCAGCAGTATCGTGCAAAGTGTGTCTTTCGAACACCTTTCGGCTCACAGTTAGAGGCTAGGCGCAAGGATACGGATAACGGCACATCTAAGAGCCAACACCGAGAAGTGAATAGATGCTCCCGCACGGTGACACGATGTGCGCGTCCCTTCGCACCGTGGGTCGTGCGGTGTGAAAAGTGCCGGCGGCACGCGGACTCGGTCATCGGGGCCGACGTCCGAGATCGGAACTGTACAGTCCACCGGAGGTTTAGCAAAAGAGCATGCGTAGCACGGTGTGCCCAAAAACGACGACGGCACGGGTAGACGACGGCACGGCCAATAAAAGCGACGGTCAAAGAGCCTGAAGCACGCCCGGATGTGCCATGGACGGTGGCGACAGCGCCGGCGTGCGCAATGTGGTCAAAATGGTGCGGACGAGGATAGACGGGGCACAGCGCTGGCCAATATAGCCATGCACTGGACAGGTACGAGGCCTGCATGCGAGGCGGCACAAGAGTTTAGTTCGCCAGGCGTGGGTGAGTCGCAACGGTCGACGGCGACGCGCGAACGTGATTCAGTCCAGACTCGAGTACGACGCCGGCGACGCAGTGGAGCACGGCGCGGATTGGCACACTCGACGGCAAGGATGCGGGGTGGCCAGCACAAGGGAGGCGCTGGCGGGCGGGGCGATTGTGGTGCGGCGGCGACACGCGGCAGGCGACGCACAAGCAGCTCCCGTTCCTCGCAGCGTTCACTGTGGGCGTTTCTACGCTATCCCTGGCGCGGTATGCGCAATGCGGCGGTCACTGGCACGGGCGGGCGTCGGCAGCCATGAGCGGACGATGCGCGGGGACGACATCGGGGAAAACCGTTTCGCATGCCCATGGTTTGGAGCGATTGCCCCCGATGGCTGTGTATGCCAGTAGCCGGCCATTTGGCGCCGAGATGGCCATTGCAAAACCAGATGGCCGTCGTGTTGGCTAATATATACCATCATGGTGGGATAATGGCACCTGCAATAATACATGGCCAACTTCTGGCAATCATATGGGGATGATATGACCGTACTGGCAGCGCCGATGCAGTTCTGTGCGATTATCAGCGTTATCAGTGCATCGCGGACGCAGCCGCACCCAGCTTGCCTTCATCGATTCTCCTCCCTCGCTCGTCGCGCTCGACACAGACCCAAGTACGTGACTCGGAACAACTTCTGTGCGTGCATTGACGGTTCTTGAAGACGATGCCCAAGTGCCCTGGTTGCCTTAAAGAGTTCTCGGCGATCACTGAGCGCCACAGGCGTGTTTGTGACGGGCACCAAACCAAGTTCACCGCCGTCCCACGGCCCTCCCACGAATTGGCGTCTGCGCCTGCGCCGTATCACCCCTACAGTGGGCCGCGTCGCTCTGCATCACGCATTCGCGTCAAGGAGACGTCATTGGGAGATGTAGTGCGTGCATCCGTCGATCACCCCGCATTGCACTGCTAACATTTGCGTGTCCCAGGCGCCAAGCGGCTCATCGACGACCGCCGATCCATCTCCAGGGCACCCGGCGTCAGACAGCCGGCACGACGATGAGGATGAACCCATGAATATAGATGAACCGGGTGCGTCACGTCTGCTCCGGTGACAATGTCTTATGTTGCGATTGCAGTACCCTCAATACCAGTAGCATCGACTTCGGCTTTGCCCTCATCCGCTCCCCCGCCAGCTGCTGCCGCCGCTCCCATGTTGACTGGAGCCGTTCCGCCCCCGCCGCAGCGAAGCGTGCGATCTACACGAGGGAAGCTCCCTGCGCGCTACGTCCAGGATGTACTTCCCGATGGTCCAAGTCCTCTTCATGACTCGGACTCTGAGCCGGAAATCCTTCCTTCGGTGCCACCGCGCCAGTCTCGCAATGTGCTTTCAGTTGGCAACGTCCGTGTACGTCTTGATCGACTGACGACCGATCCGAACGCTTTTGGCGTCTCTCGCACATATCACGGTCTCCCTGAGACTGTCCCCGACGCCTACACCCCTCTTGACGACATGATGCGCGACGAAGAGCAACAGACCGAAGAGGACGGTTCGTATGACGATACTGCCACTCCTGAGCGCTCTCTGGCAGATCGGATCGCGGACGCCATCGCACCGTATCCGAACTTCAGCGCATACCTTCTCAATAAGCACCATTGGGACTCGCCTCAGAAAAGCCAAGAAGATCGACGAGCTCTGATTCATAACGTCCTTCTGCACGAGCTGTTTGACCGCAACGAACTACGCGGCATCAACTTCGAGGCTCTAGACGAGGAGTTGTCGCGGATGGCTGTTGATGACTCGACGTCCTGTTTAGGGCGAGGCTGGAAGAAGTCCTCGGTTACGATTCCGGTCCCTCACGGAAAGAAGAAGGACCGCCCGAGCAAGGAAGAGTGTCTCTTCGAGATCCCCAACCTGCTACATCGCTCGGTTGCCGACCTCGTGTGCGACGAGTTCGCGAAGCCGAAAGCGAAATCCTTCCACTTCACGCCATTCGAGGAGCACTGGCATCGTCCTGATGGTGGAAAGGAGAAGGTCGTCGGCGAGATGTACAGCTCTCCCGCGTTTCGCGAGGCACACAACGAGATCCAAAACCTTCCTGCCGAGCCTGGTTGTGATCTGCCTCGCGCATGCGCCGGCATTATTCTCATGTCCGACTCTGCGCATCTCACCGACTTCGGCGATGCCCAAATTCATCCCTTCAATGTAGGCTTCGTGAACGAGTCGAAATATCCTCGTGGCCGTCCGTCCAGTCATTCTATTCATCCCGTCATGTACCTGCAGAAGGTACGCGCATATATATTCTACCGATGCTTATTAACCACGATGAAGGTCCCGGATACAATTCACGAGTTTGCGTCAAGGATTTCAGGCAAACCCAAGTCGCGCAAGAACAAAGTGTTTACACACTGCCGCCGCGAGTACTTCCACGGCGCGTTGAAAGTTCTTTGCGACGCCTCGTTCTGGGATATGTATGCACACGGCCGAGTCGTTAAGTGCGGAGACGGCATCACGAGGCGGCTGTACTTGAGGCTATTCACTTACAGTGCGGATTACCCAGAGAAGTGCGCCGTCGGCTCGTGCAGTCTCCCTGAGTGATCTTATATTTTACTCCCAGAGTTCTCGTTGCGACGATTCGCGACGGCGGGCTCTGTCCCTGCCCCCGCTGTCATGTCAAGCACGACGATCTTGACCAGATGGGCACACCGGCGGATACGAATACTCGACTTAACCGCGCACGAGAGGATACTGAGCAGCGACGCAAGGCGATTCGCAAGGCACGCCGGTATATCTACCAGCAAGGCTATGCCGTGTCAAGCAAGCAGGTGGAGACGCTCTTGAAAGACGACTCCTATGTCCCTGTTGAGGTAGGCACACATCGACATCTCCGTGGGACACAGCTGACAAGTAGTATTCCAGAATGCATTCTCGTTTACGAGCAGCGGTATAAAGATCAACGTCTTCGATCTGTTGGTTGTAGACCTGCTGCACGAGCTCGAATTGGGAGTCTGGGTTGCCCTGCTCGCACACTTGATTCGTATTCTGCATACGCTGGGCGACGAGAAGATAACCGAACTCAATCGACGGTGAGAGTGCTACATCAGAAGTAGGATATACTAACTCCTACGACAGGTATGCTGCGGTTGCCCCGTTCGGGCGCGACACCATACGTCGCTTCTCCGATCACGTTGCCGATATGAGCAAGATGACTGCCCATGAGTATGGTCAGATGCTCGCAGTACGTAGGACTCCGTGTGCAATTGAGGTTGAGATTTTGATCTCCCATTAGTGCGCAGCTCCGTGCTTCGAGGGTCTGTTTCCCGACCCCTGGGACGACGAGATTCAGTTATTGCTTTTCACACTTGCGCGCTGGCACAAATTAGCCAAGCTCCGTTTGCACACCGAGTCGACACTCCTGCAATTGGAGCGGGTAACAATCCAATTCGGCACCGCACTTCGGAAGTTCCGCGACGGCTGCTGCGAAGCTTTCGACACACGCGAAACACCTGCCGAGTGTGAGAAGCGTGTTCGTACCGCTCAGGCAGCTGCAGCGCAGAGTAGTCGCCCTGCATCTCATATAGATGCGGCACGTCAGCCATACAAGTTCAACATTCATACTTACAAGTTTCATTCCATGGGCGACTACGTGCCAACGATCCGAAGACTCGGCACGACAGATAATTACTCTACCGCCACGGTACGCCATCTCTTGAATTTCCATCTACAGCATCTCAACGTACTGTGTGTGTGCAGAACGAGCTTAGCCACCGTTCACCCGTATCAGCGTATGGCCGCACGAACAAGAAGGACTTCGAGCGTCAGATCGTTGGGATAGGGAACATCCATGTGGCGCACGAAGAGATCGCAGCTCGCGTTGCAGCACTCAACCTTCAAACTGTGACTAGTCTCCGTACTCGTCAGAAGAAACGCTCGGACGAGCATGACGACATCATCGGAGAGGGGACTGAACACCACATCGTTGCTGGTGACGAGGGTCGCCCGTTGTATCTCAAGTCCTTTCTTGCCGAGCGTGCGGATGATCCAGCGTATAAGGTGCGTGATTATATAGGTCTCCGTCAACTATAAAACTGAATACGCCGTGTGCACAGGGCTTCGCTGAGGCGCTGCAGAATCATCTTCTCCTGCGTCTCCTCCGTATGATGGGAGATAAGGAGCCAGATATTACGAAGCGTTACTCTGCAGAAGAGCGGAAGCAAGTCACCCTAGTCAACGGTCGCATATTCGCCCACGCGCAGCTTCGAATCAACTACACGACATATGACGTCCGACGCGCTCAGGACTGTGTCAACTGCAATTCGCAAAAATGCAACATCATGCTTCTCTCTGATGACGACACGCAGTCCGACATAACTCCCGTACCATTCTGGTACGCTCGCGTGCTCGGCATATATCACACTCGTGTTGTGCATCCTATACTAGCACCACGTGAAAAGCTCGTGCAATTCCTTTGGGTCCGGTGGTTTGGCCGGGACAACTCTCCGAGCGGTTGGCGTGCAGGGCGACTCGATCGTATTGGCTACGTCCCTTCCGAGGATGAGGACGCATTCAGCTTCCTTGACCCTTCTCTCGTCCTGCGTGCATGCCATCTTATCCCAGCATTTGCTCACGGCAGAACACCCGATCTACTCGACAACTCTACTGCGCGCGACAGCGATGAAGGTGACTGGCAATATTACTATGTCAACAGGTCAGCCCCCTCTTTTTTATTGTGTAGTAAGCAGCTGAACTACTTGTAGGTTCGCCGATCCAGATATGCTGCAGCGATTCTCAGGCCTTGGCATCGGCCACTGCGGGAATAATAGCAAATTTCCCGATCGCAGCGACGACATAGCTATGCCACCACACGTTCAGTCCGCTCCTACCCACACGAGTGCAATACGACCACGGGAAATTGCAGTGGATACCGTTGGTCAATCGCACGGTGACATCGGCTCGAGCGAATCTGAGCTTTCCGACGAAGGCGAGGATGATGCATCGGATGAGGATGAGCCCGCGGAAGACAGCGCTCAGTACTATAATCAGGTCGCAAACGCGTGGTAGCTATCTACTCTTTGTACTTTCCACTGGCTAGGATACTGTGACTCGATAACACGATATCCGATTGAGGTCTGCGACTGCCGGGATGCGAAGGCTTTTGATTATGTAATCTGTGACAAAATGTGACGCGTGATTATTGCGCTCGGCTGAGCGCCAGAATGTGCGACTCGCAATAACAACCCAGATACATTCGTAGAAGTCTCAATAAAATCAGACATAGTTACTGACACATACAGGAAGATTTCGACCCATTACAGGCATGCGACCGGATAGGTGCGTGAGGGACATCCAAGGTGGATTTCTGAACTTTCGGTCCGTTTCGGGAATCTTAAGGCTCCAACCCATTAAGTATAACTAGTTATATCTGAGCCCGTAAGTGTCCGCTGTGGCGGGTCTTCCCGTCACACTGTCTCTTACTTTTTCTCCACAACCAGAGACCCGGGACTTGAGCGCCGTCATGAGCATTATATAGGGCTCATATCCGTTAGCTATACTTAGGTTTTGAGGTGCAGAACTAGGAGCCTTGCCTGGTACTGACCGGGCAGTCCTACGGAGCCATTTCATATCTACCGCGCGGACCAGACTTTGGACATATGCAAGACTTCGTATACGGACCAATATAGCCGCAAACTAAAGTTTGGCAAAAGTATTTGAGCTTGCTCTTCTGTGCCAGGGCCTGTATAAGTCATGTTTTGTAGTGGTACTTGCCGAAGTGCAGAACAATAATCATTCTCAAGTCGATTTGAATACCGATAATCGTAACACGCGAATAGTACATACTACTTGAAATCAACAGCACCGTCGTCGACAACAAGCTTAACGCTCGCGGTGAACGCGCACTCCCTCCTGCACCCGCCCCTGTGGTTCCGCACCGCAATGGCGGAGAAGCGCAGGTGCAGGTATGCAGTCCTGCACACTCCAACGCACAGCCGCCTCCGATGAGCAATTATGTAACGGATTTCCGTATGCATTGTACGACGAGTATTGAAGGCACATGAGACGCTTCTGGTAAACTGCTGTATTCAACAAGCCACGCCCGATTATTCCTGTACGCCGCAGTGGCTACCGGGATGCGACAGCGATGAGAGCCGGTCTCTCAATGGTAGAAGTCATGGAGTACAGTGTATGTCGTGTTAAAGGCCGTGTAGGTTTTCTCGCGTACGTGAGATTTAACGCGAAACCGATACCGAAGCGGGACAGACTGAGAGTCACGTGCTTTCTCGAGCTTGGCATGACGTCGCACGGCCGTATAAGAGGCTGACGTGGCAAATCCCCGACTGTTTGCTTTTCTCCCCATCTGCCCACACAGACTTTAGACGCGATGAACGGCACGTCGAGGAGGTCAAGAATCCCTCCGCCACAGAGGCGCGCCGCCCTGTCTACAACGACGAACACACCGTCGCCGCGCCGTCCGAACCGTCCGCAACGCGCCGGGGCAGAGAACGCTGGCCACGCCGCTCGTCCAGAGTCACAAGCACGTCCGACAGTCCGGCCTCAGTCCTACTCCAACATGGCACGGCGTGCGTCGAGCGAGGATAGCGACAAGGAGCAAGAACAGGACCCGGACGACGACGACGACGACGATGACGTGCAGGTCGGGAGAAAGAGGAAGCGCGCTTCGACCAAGAAAGCGCACGAGATGGCCGCGATCGAAGCGTCGCAATCGTTAGTGTGCGTAAATAGTGGCATACATTAGCTGACTCCCCACACAGCGAGAAAGATCTCGACGAGCTCCAGAAGATAGGACGCACGTACGGGCGCCTGTATATTCCATTCAGCGCCCTCGACATTGTCATGCATTGGGGCGCCCAAGCTGAGGCAGAGGGTACGGACGGGATGAGCAGAAGGCGAGTCCCGCAATATTTGGTCTCCAGGCTCTCGCTTGACATCTTCGCAGCCAGCTTCGCTATGTGCAAGAATGGAACAGCCTCATTGAGGGCTATCCCAACCTTCGCGACCTCGTGCACAAGATGGGCAAGGACTTCGTTGTCGAGAGGGTGCGTCAAGTGTCGCTTCGCTGATGCCCCTTTGCGTTGACAGTGTACCATCCAGCTGCATCGCTACCGTCGTGACACGCGCGGCGAGGACGTCCAGCGCATCAAGGAGGAGATCCTGAAGTGGCGCAAGTGGAATCCGGCGTTTACGGTCGACGAGGCACAGGACAAGTCGCTACGCGGCCTTCAACACCCTCAGATGGCCGAGCTCTTATTGCCTCGCGACCACACCGGCCCAGCGTGCGTTGCTCACATAAACACAACCTTTATCTGATCCTTTGCCAGCCCCAAAAAGTTTTCCACCCAGGTTACACCACGACTCCTTTATCCAGATGACGATCCGAACGAGCTCAACGGGCCCGGCCTGTTCAAAGGCTCACTCGTTATCCAGGCTTGTCGCTTATACAGTCGTCTACGCACAGTTCCTGACCCATCATCTTTGCAGGGCGCTCAATCTCTTCTTCTAGGACCGAAGGCTGTCCTGCAGGCAAAGCGTCGCCCTGCCGCGAAGTCCGTGACAGCCATTTACAACATTGGCTTCGTCACGTTTGCGTTCCTGGCGTACGTCGCGTGCCTCGTAAGTGTGCAGCGGCCGGCGCTTCCGCGGTTACGTTCTGATATTGCGGCAGGTTCGGTACGCGCTTTCCAGCGAGGGCGAATATACGCCCTGGGGTCAGAACGGCTTCAACTACGTCCGGTTTCATCGATACCTGCTCCGCCTCGTCGCCCAAATCGATGATATAGGCGAAGCTGGTCAAGACATTACGAGGGGAATTCTCGATTGGTGCGAAGAGTGCGTACTGTTCGTTGTTCACTCTCAGAGTCGACTGACATCCGTTGTAGTGCCATTTGGGGTGACGATGCAGGCCTCGACGACGATGTCGAGGAAGCAGGGCCAAGCGACTCGGCCGCCGTCCTCGAGAAATACCGCCAGTGGATCGCAACGCAGGGACAGTCGCAGGCTTAGGGTAGCAAGTCTATTAGATTTAGGCAATACACATTTATCCCACCGAAAGCATTTGCGTGACGAGTCTCAATGGAGCTGACAGCAGAGCGCCGCATCCGTGCCCGGACACCAGCAAGCCGATATCCATGAGATGTGCAATGACTGGCCATGGACTGGCAAAGTCATCCCCATGTGTTGCTTACAGGCTCACACCTATATGGTCCTGGTAATGGCCATAGGGACGGTGGGCGAGTGGCCGTCACGCAGCAATGACGTGGCAATTTGGTCGCGTGGTTGCCAAGACACGCCACGCTGACGTCAGATGGCCGTTACTCCGGCATACGAAGTCATCGTTATAGAAGTATTTGTAAGCATGATCCCCCAATGGTGTTGATGGCCATCAGTTGGCCAGCGTTTGTGGCGATTGCCAGAACGTGGGCAGTCCTAACGGTTTTCCCCGATGGATCTTTGCCACACCTTGGCTGATCTGGTATCACGAGGCCCTCCTTCGAATAGAGGTGGATTTCCCTTGCGTTGATTCTGAAGAGCACATGTTAGTGGACGGGGAGGTGAGTCGAATGCAAGTTAGGGACATATACCCCGCTGTTGCTGCGACCAAACCAGCTCAAAGCTATCACACTGACATTGGGGGAGTCATTGGCACGCAAGGGTGTCCAGGGAAACGGCAAGGAATCGTTGCAGTAAGTTATGAGGACATCGGACCAGAGGGAGGACGGAGGGAGAATCATGACCCTAAACAATCACCACAAGCAGAGTAACTTCCAGCATAGTGTCTGACACTCCGGGAAACGAGAAGCACATCATCTTAGGCGGAGAACGGCAATCATTAGTAGAGATTCGTCCGAACTCGACTCGAACTCGGAGGACCAAGCAAGGGCAGAGATCCCCGTTCAAGAAAGCATAAGTTAGAATCCTCCGCCGTGAGATTGCTATTATCAAGACGGTCACTAAGCTTCACAGGCACGCGGGGAAGTCATGACAGGTCGAGCGAAGATCGTCGACGGTGGCCGACTTGGTGAAGATGTAGCATCAACGCGGCCGTAGTGATGAAACAACCGTAGCCAGGCAGTAGCTCCAGCACGTAAGTCGTGGTCAGTGCTTTGCTGGAGTTAGAATGAGAACGCATGTGCTCCATTCGAACGTTACGCGGTACGCGTCTCCGAGAACCGAATCGCGAGCAGGAAAGGTAGTAGAGGATACCACAAGTCGCAAAGACGGACACGACGCGTATAGAACGCCCGTGCGACAGCAGAGCGTAATAGAGGTTTGGGCTCTCGGTGCAGGAGTAAAGCGGGAAGAGGCGTTTTTGAGCTGACCCTGAACTTCATCTCAGCCTCCTGTTCCAGTTCAAGTCCGTCCTATTGTACTGTACATCTATCTCCATGGTGTGCTACAGGGGTTTCCACTACACGAGGATCGAAAGCGTGAATCAACAAATGCGTCAGTGTGGGTCGTAAATCATTCAATATCCAGGTCCTCCAAGCGCAGGCAAACCACGCGGTTCACAGACCAGCGCGATGGCCGTCGTCATGTTCGGTACGTTCATCCTCTCCATAACTAGTTGCTCGTCAGTCATGAACCCGCCAAACTCGCACCTATCCATCAGCATGTCGCAGCGCAGCAGCCCGTCCATCAGCACGCCGCGGAGCTCCTTACGGTTCGCATGGTAGGCGGCGCCGACGCGCTTCGACGTCTCGGAGCCCTGTGTGCGAAGCTCTTGTTCGGTTACGCGCTGGTGCATCGCGATGTCCAGCGCGTCCATGAGCCCGCCGACGGTGATCACGCTCGCGTCGTGTACGGGGATCGACCATGGGAAGGCCCGCGAGACGATGATCAAGTCAGTCGTAGGCGGGAAGGTCGCTGGTGCTGTGCGGCCCTTGTTCCACGCGCGCGTCGAAGGGCCGCTGGAGAACGACGCGCTGCTGATGCGTAGACGCATATCCCAGCGCACGTGGCCCTCCTCGCCGACTTCGGCTGCCATGTTCATCGGACCGTCACGCGAGGAGCGTATGAACGGGTGCAGCTCGAGCTTGATGCCGTGCATCTGGACGACCTGCTTGGGAAGCACGCGTGTATCTGGACACTCGTAGTCAGAAACAGGGTCTACGACGACGGCTATGCGAAACTAACACTTGTCGAAGTCGGGCTGCCATCGCAAACGCCGCATGTCGAGACTGTCTTCCTCGTTCTGCGCAGGACCGAGCGGACGGGATGGACCCAGCGCACGATCGTCGTAGCCGTAAGGCTGGGACATGAAGCGTGGGTCGCTGTAGCCACGGTCGGGAAATCCAGGACGGTCGGCGAACCCTGGTGGCCCTGGACGATCCGCGAAGCCTGGATAGTCGGCGTACGCGGGCGCGTACCCTGGACGGTCTGCGTATCCCGGGCGGTCTGCGTACCCGTAGCCGCCCCCGCCGTAGCCAGTGGCCCCGCCTGGCATCAAGGGAGGAGGTTCGTCGGCGAACCCGTCACGTCCGCGCCCAACCATTGCGCCCGCACCGTATCCGGCTCCGTAGTGCGCTGGCGGCGGCGGCGGCGGTGGCGGACCGAACCCGCCTCGTGCGTACGGGTCGTGCAGGGGAGGAGGCGGTGGTCCATATCCGCCTGCCAGAGGCGGTGGCCCGCCGTACGCGTGCGGCGACGGGTATGGCGCAGGGCCGCCGTAACCATACCCTGCAGCTGGTTGCGCGCCGTATCCGCCTGCACCTGGCAGTCCACTAGGATACATCTCTGGCGTCACCCCGCGCTGGTACGCTGAGGCTCCAAAACTGCCCGTGCGCCGGTGTTCCATAGGCGGGCGCGGCGCGCCCGCGGCATAATCGCTCGGATGCCAACCGTGTCCGGGCATTCCACCTCTGCCTGGCGAGCTCTCTGGTGTTCCCAAACCTGGGATAAACGGGGACGCCATTGTTTTCGCTCGCACGCGCGCTTTTCAAGGTCCTGGAGCGAGATCCACCAGATCAGAGCGGGAGGGAAAGCGCGAAAGCAGCGCAACAAGTACACCGCAAAGCATTGTCATGCAACTGCGGAACCGAGCGGATCTACGCCCATAAACGCCGGATCGACGTCTTTCTCGGGATCCTTCTGACAACCTGCCCCAGATTAGTCCTGCAGGAGTTGTCGTCCTTGCTGCACCTATGAGAGCGGGAATCCAGCGGCAGTGGTGTTAACATCGGATCGAGAGGTGCGCGTAAATAATTCTGGAACTGAGGTGCCTGCGTGGGAGGCGGTCAGGGCACGCCTGCCATGCCAGCGATACGGGAGTTTAACAAGGCATGTAAGGCATGTCACTCGAATGTTGCTCGAATGTCCTCTGCAAACTTTGCACAGAATCTCGGTCGTACATCACCTTGCTTGCTAGGTCTCTCTTTGGTCGCAATGAAGCGATCATGACCTCGACACGCAGAGCGGTACGAACCCTGCAGTATCTCGTCTTCTCTTCGTGTCCGTCCTTTGGCTCATAGTCTCGAGGGGAGGAAAGTCCAGTGCAACCTTGCTTCCCGGACGCGCGACTGGTCATGGTTTTTTATCAGGTGCTCCGCTGATTGTTCAGTAGGCTACTGAACAATCGTCTGGATACTCGCAACATCCGAACCTCCCGAAGCTGGGAAAGCGTGCTCCGACACTTCAAACCTTGTGCGACCGGTTGTGACGTTTGCGCACAGTCGGGTTGCTTAGTAAGGTATGCCATGGAGTTTGGAGAACTCGAAGAAACCCGGGTTTTTAAATAGAATTATCCCCCGGCAAGCGTCGGGCATGTCCTGTTGAGGAGCTCGACGACTCCATGGAGTTGATAGCAAAATACCCTCGGCAATAGCAAGGCATGCTCTTTCTCATATTAGACCTCAGGTAGCCTTCCACTCGACGCTAGTGAGCTTATGATAAATATGCAAAGCCCTGTTACGAGACCCCAGGTAGCACAGATAGTCAATAAAAGTTCTCCCAGTGCTCAGTAACTCAGTAACTGAATGATAGCGTTACGGGGCTTTAGTTCAACGAGAATTTACACGTTAAGATGTTGCATTTGGTCCCGGTGTGAGGGAGTTTTGGCTCCGGGGTGTGGTGCGCGCCGCCGTACGAGAAGATTTCCATTAGCTGGCGGTGAGGAAAGAATACCCAGGGCATAGTATCTAGTCTAACGAATATATGAGTAACGAGTGTAGTGTTGCTAAATACAGCGGCGAGAGCTAATGTTGTCCCGGACTGACATCGGCCGTCGATGCGACAGCTGTCGTCACTCCGTCAGAGAGACGTCGGGGGCACGAAAAGAGGTCGAGCTCATGGCACGGAACCTTATGTGCGAGCTCCGAGAGAAGCCTGTCAAATTGCAGTCCTAACAATCGTCCATAGACTCCAACATCGATGTTGCAGCGCTGCCTCATACCAGAGCCACACACCGGTGTTTCTCATCGGGATAGGTCTCTGGAGATAGGATTATTCTATTTTCTCTGACATCCGCCAAACCTTGTTTCACATTTGCACCGGCCGAGCCCCTCGTCAGTGGCCACGTCGTTCGGAGCACATCCTTGGGCAATGATGTTTCGATTGCTGTCGGAGCAACTGATATCATGATATGTACCTCCCCAGTGACCTGTTCCGCCGAGCAACGACGGTGTGTGCCTCTGAAGTAAGACAGCGCTGCACCTCGGGATGCTCGCTACCGAACTCCCGAAGCTCGGAAGGTAAGCTCCGACCCGCCAGACCTTGTGCGACTACTTGTGACGTTTGTCATGAGTCAGGTTGCTCAATAAGCTAAGCCACCGAGTTGGTAGAACCCTAAGAAACCCGGGTTTTTAAATAGAATCATCCCTGGAGATATGCATACTCCAAAATTAGTTGCTGCGAGAGCAACTAAAAGGTCATTGCCCTAGCATGCGGTCTCAGCGACATGTATAGACGTTGTCGCCAACCGACAGCTCGGTCAGTAACAAGGTTTGGCAGCCATCTGCGAAAGTGCTGGCAGTTGTGCGAGCCTCGCAGAGATGGAGGCTAGTTTGGGGCTGTCCTTGAACCCTCAAGGAACCCCGTTCCTTTGGCTCTCTGGGGTTTCTAAATAGAATAATCCCTTGCCGGGCGACGGTATTGTAAGCACCCTGAGATACTAGAAGCCTGGACTAGGCGTCCAGAGTACAGCCAGGTCCACGAAGGCCAGAACCTTTCATGCACTCCGTACGAGTATTAGTCCTTCTACCAGACCTAGGGCTCCGCACCGTCCGTACCGTAACCGTAACTGTAAATCCTACGGTCGGTTACGGTGACGGACCGTACCGTATGTCGCCGTAACTGTATGAGTTAGAGGTCGATACGGCTAGGTACGGTCCGTAACCGTCCGTATACGGTCGTTATCCGGGACCAGATTTGTCCCCGAGCGCTCACCCAGAAAGGAAATTTGCTGAGTCATCACTATCTCGGACGACGAGCGGCAGCTCCCTGGAGCTGGTATACGCGTCTGGTAATACTTGAGACCAGAGTACAAAGCTGATATGAGCCTCCTGTAACATATCTGGTATCTGAGAGTCTCTCTCATCCCCCTCGGTGCTTAGAAGTACTGCAAGCCGTACTTACGGCCGGCATACGGTATACGGACGGTCCGTAAACTGCGTTCACCCAAGTCTATACGGACCCGGTCCGTATTCCGCAGCACCGTAATACGGTACGGTCCGTAACCGTATTACGGACGGCCGTATTCCGTAAATACGGTTACGGTGCGGAGCCCTAACCAGACCTGCTGCCAGGGATTCTCCTCCAGCGTCAGAAATGCAGATACAGCCCGTTAATTGTCGGTGACTTTGAATTTTGATTCAATTGAAGGCAAGCAATGTCGTGGCTGTCGCAGTCGGCCGTTGAGATAGACGGGAATGGCGGAGCGGCACATGAGTCTCACACTCCCCAGACGACCGGGAGTACGGAATGGATATTGGCTTCGGTTTTCGATTAGTCAAGGACGATCGTGCTCTAGTTACAGCGACGGGGAGATGAAGCTTCTAACCCGTCGTATGCTACACCAAAAAAAAGGAATGACGGAAACAAAAACAAAAGCAAACACCGCGAAACTTGCAATTTTGAGCTCCGCGCTCGCCCTTCTCGTGTTCATTCCGCCCACGTCCGCGTACGATGTCCACAGCACAGTCTACCGCTGCGCACATGCGCAAGCGTCTCTACGACGACATGGACGCTCTGGAAGGCGTCGAGCGTGCCGTTCTTGATGCCCAGTCCGCGCGCGAAAAAGCGCAGGCGGCGCTCGAGCTTGCGCAGGCGGGTTTCAACTTGGCCGCAGCAAACGAGCAGGACCTCATAGAGCGTCGCGCCGCCCTGCGCGCCGGAACCCTTCGGCTACGCAACTCGTTACAGACTATGGCGACCTTTCCGCCCGAGATACTCGCGATGGTTTGCGCCGAAGCCGTGTCCGTCCGATGGGAAGAGAACGCCTCTGCCATCCCAGCGATTGAATGGGGCGCAGCTCGAGCTCCATCTCGTTTTTCGTTGGTTAACCGCCACTGGCGCCATGCGATCCTTTCGGCACCCCGTTGCTGGACATATCTCGT
>KV426208.1:29741-45500 GCA_001632375.1 Exidia glandulosa HHB12029 | reverse complement strand
CTGCTAGAGGCGGTGGTCCGCCGTACGCGTGCGGCGACGGGTATGGCGCAGGGCCGCCGTAACCATACCCTGCAGCTGGTTGCGCGCCGTATCCACCCGCGCCTGGCAGTCCAGAAGGATACATCTCTGGCGTCACCCCGCGCTGGTACGCTCCAAAACTGCCCGTGCGCCGGTGTTCCATAGGCGGGCGCGGCGCATAATCGCTCGGATGCCAACCGTGTCCAGGCATTCCGCCTCTGCCGGGCGAGCTCTCTGGTGTTCCCAGACCTGGGATAAACGGGGACGCCATTGTTCGCGCTTTTCAAGGACCTGGAGCGAGATCCACCAGATCAGAGCGGGAGGGCAAGCGCGACAAGCACACCGCAAAGCATTGTCATGCAACTGCGGAACCGAGCGGATCTACGCCCATAAACGCCGGATCGACTTCTTTCTCGGGATCCTTCTGACAACCTGCCCCATATTGGTCCTGCAGGAGTTGTCGTCCCTGATACACCAATGAGAGCGGGAATGCAGCGGCAGTGGATGTCAACATCGGATCGAGAGGTGCGCGTAAATAATTCTGGAACTGAGGTGGCTGCGTGGGAGGCGGTCAGGGCAGCGGTATTACGGGAGTTTAACAAGGCATGTAAAGCATGTCACTCGAATGTTGCTCGAATGTCCTCTGCAAACTTTGCGCAGAATCTCGGTCGTACATCACCTTGCTTGCTAGGTCTCTCTTTGGTTGAAATGAAGCGATCATGACCTCGACACGCATAGCGGTACGAACCCTGCAGTATCTCGTCTTCTCTTCGTATCCGTCCTTTGGCTCATAGTCTCGAGGGGAGGAAAGTCCAGTGCAACCTTGCTTCCCGGACGCGCGACTGGTCATGGTCTTTTATTAGGTGCTCCGCTTACTGTATCATAAGCTCACTAGCGTCGAGTGGAAGGCTACCTGAGGTCGAATATGCGAAAGAGCATGCTTTGCTATTGCCGAGTGTATTTTACTGTCGACTCTATGGAGTCGTCGAGCTCCTCAACAGGACATGCCCGACGCTTGCCGGGCGACGTTATTGTCAGCACTTTGAGACACTAGAAGGCTGAACTAGGCGTTCAGAGTATAGCCAGGTCCGCGAAGGCCAGAACCTTTCATGCACTCCCGTACGAGTATTAGTCCTTCTACCAGACCTGCTGCCAGGGATTCTCCTCCAGCGTCAGAAATGCACATACAGCCCGTTGATTATCGGTGACTTTGACATTTGATTCAATTGAAGGCAAGCAAGGTGGTTGCTGTCGCAGATGGCCGTTGAGATAGACAGGAATGACGGAGCGGCACATGAGTCTCACACTCCCCGGACGACCGAGGGTACGGAATGGATATTTTCTCAGGCTTCGGTTTTCGATTAGTCAAAGACGATCGTGCTCTAGTTACAGCGACGGGGGGATGAAGCTTCTAACCCGTCGTATGCTACACCAAAAAAAGGAATGACGGAAACAAAAACAAAAGCAAACGCCGCGAAACTTGCAATTTTGTGCTCCGCGCTCGCCCTTCTCGTGTTCATTCCGCCCACGTCCGCGTACGATGACCACAGCACAGTCTACCGCTGCGCACATGCGCAAGCGTCTCTACGACGACATGGACGCTCTGGAAGGCGTCGAGCGTGCCGTTCTTGATGCCCAGGCCGCGCGCGAAAAAGCGCAGGCAGCGCTTGAGCTTGCGCAGGCGGGTTTCGACATGGCCGTAGCAAACGAGCAGGACCTCTTAGAGCGTCGCGCCGCCCTTTGCGCCGGAACTCTTCGGCTACGCAACTCGTTACAGACCATGGCGACCTTTCCGCCCGAGATACTCGCGATGGTTTGCGCCGAAGCCGTGTCCGTCCGATGGGAAGAGAACGCCTCTGCTATCCCAGCGATTGACTGGGGCGCAGCTCGAGCTCCATCTCGTTTTTCGTTGGTTAACCGCCACTGGCGCCATGCGATCCTTTCGGCACCCCGTTGCTGGACATATCTCGTCATCGGAGTGGTCATACCATCTGAAACGGTCGAGCCTATGCTTCAGCAGGTCGATTTATTCCTCCAGCGGTCTCGCTCCCTACTCATCGACGTTAATCTGGCTATGGCGTGGACGGCCACCGAGGTTCAGGCCGATGGCATCTTGAGACTTCTCATGGCAAATTTGCGCCGCATCCGCTCGCTGAGAATATGTACAGGTCCCGGTTTCTTACCTAGGACTCCGGAGACCGCGATTCAGTATAACGAGATGTTCCTTCCCAAGATCGTCGCTCTCCTTCAACGTCCAACTCCGGAACTAGTTCATCTGCAGATCTCATGCGACGGTGCAGATCTTGTGGACGAGGAAATCTACTGGCAGGGATTTCCTGACGACTTTCCCTTCCTCCTTCCAACCGCACCGAAGCTACAATCGCTTTTCGTCTCGTCGGCACCCATTTTATGTGCACGTCCTCACCCAATAGGGTTACCGTCCCTTCGCACGTTAGTGCTGAATTCTGGTTTACCGGTTTACGACTCGCTTCTGTGGGACACCATAGCCATGGCTCCTCAGCTGGACGTATTGGTGGTCGAAGTCGAATCCGGAGGCGAGTCTGCCGGACATCCCTTGCAGCTGCCCGATTCTATACCCATCACACGCCTCAAGCTGCACGCGGATGCCACTTTCCCTGCGGAGGTCGAATGCCCCCGGCTTCAGAGGTTCGAGTTCGCATCATGGAGGCTCGACACGTTTCCCATCAGCGACTCTATGTGCAGCACCATCACGACTCTGCTTCTGGAAGACGCGCGGTTCGCAGCGGACGAAGTGGACGCTATGCGTAGCCTCCACGTGGTCGAACATGCCAGTGTTTCGGGCGCTCCCTGGCGAGTGGACGACGCGCAGTTCTACACGCTGCTGTGTAACGCGGTAGACCCGATGTGGCCGCGTCTCCGTCACTTGGAGCTCTGGCGTGTGCAGAGCTCCGTCAATGTCTCGGAGCGCAACGGTCTTCTCAACCTCGTCCGCGCGCGGAACGTATCGCACGGCTCCGAATCTGGCCCTCCGCCGCTGGAGAAGCTGGAGATCGACGAGCAGTCTGCGCCTGGATGGGTCGCTGCAGAGGTGACGAAGAATATGGGCGCCAAGTTTGTGATACGTGCCAGCAAGTAAGAACAAGGATCCTAGCGCTGTCTAATTCGAAAACTACTTATCCGCCTCTTTCAACATCAGCTTGACCGTAGCTCTTTCTTTTACATAGCACTCTCGACTAACCCTGCGGTGAAAATTTGGATGCAATTACACCCGCATCCGCACTAAGAACAGGCGAGTCATAAGCCTGAGTATTTACGGCCAGGTGTAGACATTCATTTATTCCTCAGCCAGAGTTCCTAGCCGACCGTTGATGTTGATACAAGGATGCAGCAACGAGAACTTTATGCTCCTCCGCCATGCCCTTGTGCGCCCCTAGCTCTCTTCGCGGCGAGACGTTCCTCGTTGGTATTCACACAAAGATGCTGCAAATCACGGTTAGTCAATGGTCTAAAGTGTGAGACCGTGTCCCGCACGTTCAATCTCTGCGCATGAGAGGAGTTATGCGTCTGCGTCCTGCATTCATACCCATACCTGGAGAAAGAACGAATCATATCAGTTTTGAAACGGCGAGAGAACCATGACTGGGGAGAAGAACCACACACCAACAATCTTCACGCAACGGCTCGCCGAGTACGCGTCCACGCGCCTTTTCGTTCCACCACCAGATCCACAAGCGCCGAGTGATGAAGTCAATGAGGCAACTAGGGCATAACCAATCGTGTGGAGTTATGGACGAGAAGCCATCCGCGAGCATGTGCGCTTGGAGTCGCGGAGATGTAACCACGTTCGGTAAGTCGAAGAGCTCGCGGAGAACTCTGAGCGTCGATATCGGCGACCCTGTGTTGGCGGTAGGCGTCGGGATGGACACGTCCTGAAGGGGATATCTGAAGTACGTTTCCAGAGCTCGGCGCTCGTGGTTGTTGTGGACAAGGTTGGGTGGTAAGTACTGAAATTGATATAATGAACGCAGCCACCTGGTGTACTCCCAGTCTTTGCGAGGCGTCACTTCAGAGACATTGGAGGAAGGAGGGCAGCATACTGGTCTGGTTAAGCAAGGCGAGGCCGGTCTTTGACGAGCATGATGCGCCTGGCCCGAGTAAAGCTTAAGCGAACACGCACATATACAAGACAGGTGAACGTACACATATCGTCCTTACCGAAGACAACCTGGAGGATCGGGTTCAAGCCCTTCGGCGCGCTCTCGTCTTCGGGCAAATCAATCTTGCGCGCTTCGAGCACAGCCAAGATGTCTTCTTCCCACTCGAATTCAATCGGCTGGTCGACGTCGCCGATGGCCTCATCGAGTTCGTAGGGCTCTTCATTGAAAATTTTGATGAACCCTTCGGGTCCAACTTGCACGATGATAGGCACACAATCTAGAAAGAAGGTTCAATATCTTGCCTAGATCCCAAAGGATTACGCACCAGGTTCTACGACCGCTTCAAGATCCTCACACTCCACATAAAGCCATCGGCGAATCGTCTCGATTTCCCACAGGTCTTGTGAGGATAGATTGGCGTAGAAAAGGTCCTCCCGCCACTCGAAGTCGGCTACTTCATCGCAATAGTCCACATAGCAGTGCCGTATAACGTGCGTGAAAAGCCAAATCCGATGCAGCGCCTTCTGGAAGACCTCGCTCTCGCCCGCCAAAAGACGACTTGAAGATTCCGAAGTCCTGTCTTTGAACCTGTATGACCGAAATCAGCACATCAACGAGGCAAGAAGTCACGCGTAGCGCACCTTCTACTATATAGAGCCTCTATTCTACTCGCCACGAGCGTGCGCGATTGTAAAGCCGCGCATTCCGCCAAGGTCAACGGCGTATCGAACACCCTGGCCTCGTCGTGCTTGTCCATGATATCCTCGGCCTTGTCACTGGTCAAAGAGATGCTCTCCAACTCATTGCCGACACGGATCGCTCTCAGCGCAGGGGCGAGGGCGGCGCCTGGGATAAGGTTGAACGCGACGGATTTGGGGATGCCTGTAGGGTAGGCCGCGTACGCCCCATAGATATTCTTGCAGGATAAAGCTGCTGCGTGCAGTGTGTTATAATCGGCCGCTAAGGCGAGAATGCGCGCGAGGACGTCCAGCGGTAATGTGGCGAGCGTAGTCATGTTGCGGTGTGAAGACGCCACCGGCATCAGCCGGTCCGCGGGCGCAAAAAGTAGCAGCTCACAAGGTTCTGTGTTAGAATCAACCGATAGAGACGGACTGAACTCAGTCTACAAATATCATGAGCACAAAAAAAGTCACAGTACTGGATGCAGATTTCAGGAACAGATATCCCAACTTCCACGCCGTGACATCGGCAACTTTACGGCCCTCCGGCATTTCCTTGGGCAGTCCCGGCCTTCTTCGCCGCGAGCCGTTCCTCATTAGTATTCACGCACAGATGCTACGAATGACAGTTAGTCAAGGGTCTAACGTGTGAGACTGTGTCCCGCACGTTCAATTTCTGCGCATGAGAGAAATTATGCGTCTGCGTTCTACATTCATACCCATACCTGGAGAAAGAACGAATCATATCAGTTTTGAAACGACGAGAGAACCCTGACTGGGGAGAAGAACCACACACCAACAATCTTCACGCAACGGCTCGCCGAGTACGCGTCCACGTGCCTTCTCGTTCCACCACCAGATCCACAAATGCCGAGTGATGAATTCAACAAGGCAAGTAGGACATAGCCAATCGTGTGGAGTCATGGAAGAGAAGCCGTCCGCGAGCATGTGCGCTTGGAGTCGCGGAGATGTAACCACGTTCGGCAAGTCGAAAAGCTCGCGGAGCACTCTGAGTGTCGAGATCGGCGACCCTGTGTCGGCGGTAGGTGTCGGCTTGGTCATATGCTGAAGGGGATGTTTGAAATACGCTGTCAGAGTTCTGCGCTCGTGTGTGTTGCTGACAAGGTTGTGTGGTAGTAAGTACTGAAGTCGATCGAATGAACGAAGCCACTTGTTGTACTCCCAGTCTTTGCAAAGCTTCAGTTTCAGAGGCGGACATTGGATGAAGGAGGGCAACACACTGGTCTGGTTAAGCAAGGCGAGGCCGATCTTTGACGAGCACGATGCGCCTGGGCCGAGTAAAGCTTGAGTGAACACGCGCATACATTAGACAGGTGGACGTACACATATCGTCTTTGCCGAAGACAGTCTGGAGGAGAGGGTTTAAGCCCTTCGGCGCGCTCTCCGGGCGGCTCACGCCGCCGGGCACTTCAAACTTGCGCTCTTCAAGTACAGCCCGGATGTCTTCTTCCCACTCAAATCCCAGCGGCTCGTCGATATCGGGGATGACTTCATCGACTTCGGAGGGCTCTTTATCGAAAAGGTTGATGAACCCATCGGGTCCAACTTGCACGATAATAGGCACATAATCTAAAAAGAATGATCAAAATCCTGCCTAGATACCAAAGGATTGCGCACCAGGATCGACAAAAGCTTTGAGATCCTCACACGCCACATAGAGCCATCGGAGAACTGTCTCGATTTCCCACAGGTCTTGTGAGGATAGATTGGCGTAGAGAAGGTCCTTCCGCCACTCGAAGTCGGCCACTTCATCGCGGCCGACTTCATCAGGAAAGTCTACGTAGCAGTGTCGTATAACCTGCGTGAAAAGCCAAATGCGATGCAGAGCCTTCTGGAAGAGCTCGCTCTCGCCTGCCGAAAGTCGACTCGAGGACACGGACGTCCTGTCTTTGAACCTGCACGCCCGACATCAGGATATCAACGCGCACAGGCAGTCGCGGGCAGCGTACGTTCTACTGAACATAACCTCGATTCTAGCTACAACACACGCGCGGGATTGTAACGCCGTGCATTCCGTCGAGGTCAACAGCGTATCGAACACCCGGACCTCGTCGTGCTTGTGCATAATATCTTCGACATTATCACTGGTCGAGATGCTCGCCAACTCATCGCCGACACGTATAGCCCGTAGGGCAGGGGCGAGGACCGCGGCTGGGAGGAGGTTGAACGCGACGGATTTATTGATGCCTATGGGGTAGGCCTCGTACGCCGCATAGAGACCCTTGCAGGATAAAGCTGCTGCGCGCAGTGTGTTGTAGTCTGCCGTTAAGGTGAGAATGCGCGCGAGGACGTCCAGCGGTAACGTGGCGAGCAGCGGCATGTCTGGTCCGAATGAGTCAACCAACGCCACCGGCATACAACGGGTTCGGGAATCGGGATCACACTCGCACAATTTCCCTTTCGTCGTCTAATGATATATCATTGCGTGAAGCGTGTAAGATACAGTGCAGAGTGCCGAATCAACCGTCCATTCGCATGCCGCGATGCCCTTTTATATCGTCTAGAACTGCCCAAGACCCGCTGCCCACTCGCCAAACAGAAGCGAAATACTCTCGCCGTTGTGCGTGCGGCGGATGGACTCTGCGAGCGTCGGGCTGATGTCCATTACGCTCAGCTTGCCGCCCGAGCGCGCGACATTCTCGGACTGCGGATTCGAATTGGTGACGATCATGCGCGCGATGGGCATTGTCGCGAGCGTCGAGACGTCCATGTCGCCGAACAAGCCTGAAGAAGATCAGCGATGGGGACAATGCGAGCACGAACGCACACACCATGCGAGATGAGCACGTGGATCTCTGCCGCGCCGTTCTCTTTGAGCGACTGGGCGGCCGATGCCACCGTATTGCCCGTGTCGATCATGTCGTCGACCAGGATGCACACCTTGTCCTTGACATCGCCGACGAGGATCTGGCAACGCTCCGGCGCGTTCTGCAGCTTCGGATCCTTGGTGCGGTGGATCAGGGCGAACTCGATGCCAAGTTTATCCGCGATCGCGGTTACACTAGGGGCGTCCTTTCAGCAAGGCGGCGCTGAGTCGTAATCCGCTCACCGTTTCGCACCGCCAGCGTCTGGGCTGACGATGATGGAGTTCTTCCAGCCGTTGATCTCGCGCTTGATGAACGCGACCATGTGCGGCTCGGAGTACAAGTTGTCGACGGGAAAATCGAAAAAGCCTTGGATCTGGCTCGCGTGAAGGTCCATGGTGATAACATGGTCGCAGCCCGCGACGGCGAGCATATTGGCGATGAGCTTGGCCGTAATCGGCGCGCGGCTCCGCTCCTTCTTGTCCTGGCGAGCATACGGGTAGCAAGGGATGACCGCCGTGATTCTACGGGCGCTGGAGGTCTTGCAGGCGGATATGAGGATGAGCAGCTCCATCATATTGTCGTTGACGTCCGCGGAGCCGGTCTGGAGGATGAAAACGTCCTCGTCGCGCACGGACTCGCCGATTTTGACGTTGATCTCGCCGTTGGAGAACTTTTTCACGACGCACGGCGTGAGCGGGATGTTGAGCCTGTGCGCGGGGGTTGGTTTAGAGGGCACAAGCCCCTCGAAAACGCCTCACCGCTCAGCCACGGCGTTGGCCAGCTCCATATGGCTGTTGCCTGTAGATTTTCTGGGTCAGTGACGGTCACACGAGTAAAATGGGAGCACGTACCAGCCAGCAGCTTGATAGAGTTGCCATGGTACATCGTGGGCGGAAGGAAAGGTCCACAGGCTCCAACTCCGGCGCTTGTGATTTTTCGAGCGTTCATTGGTGGGCCAGGGCGCGGCCCGGATCTTCCGGCAGCGCACGTGCGACACTGCCGCTGCAAATCACCAGGTTTTCCGCGGAGGAGGTATCTCAGCGGGTCGTGTGCCTCTGGCGACGGGGAGAAAGCGCAAACAGCGGAGTTGCCAAAGATTGAGGGCTTCTTGAACCATCGGAGGCTGTCGGCCACCTTATCAGAGATCTGCATCGCACTATCTCGGCCGCCCTGAATGTCAAAGCCTATCAGCTCCGGTCGTTCCTGCTATTCATCGAACGTCTCCAAAGGCTTAGCATGTTTGAGAATCACTGTGAAGCGTCGCACCTATTAGTACGCCGGGGCATACACTGATTCTGTGAGATGTACCTACTACATACTTTGAGAAATTCGAGGAGCGGGACTAGAGCAATGGACTAGTCTCCCGTGCCCCCGCAATGTATTTTCGACATGTTTGTTGAAGTGCCCAACATTTGCGCCCATGTCTTGTCCGGCCGCCGGCTGATGCCGGTGGCGTCGGTTGACTCTGCACCGCAACATGCCTTTGCTCGCCACATTACCACTGGACGTGCTCGACCGTATTCTCGCCTTCGCGCAGGACTACCACACGCTACGTGCCGTATCGCTATCTTGCAAGAGTATCTACAAGGTGTACAAGGCGCATCCCACCAGCATCGACAAGTCCGTCGCGTTCAACCTCATACCAGGCACGGCCCTCGCCCCGGCGCTTCAGGCTATACGTGTCGAGCACGATTTGGCATATAGGTCTCTTGTCGATGATCAGGGGGTCAAGGTCATTGTACATGAGCACGACGAAGCGAAGGTGCTCAACACTCCGTTAACTCCTGCCGAATGCAAGTCGGTGCAAGCGCGCGCGATGGTGGCGGCGAGACTGGAGATTTTTTATAGCAGGAAGTACGCATATTCATGCCTTGGCGCTGGTATAGACATGCTCATTCGCGCAGGTGCAAAGACAGGTCATCCGGCTCGTCCAGTCGACTCTCCGCAAGCGAGAGCGAGACGTTCCAAAAATCCCTGCATCGCATCTGGCTTCGCACAACCGTTATACGGCACTGTTATCTCGAGATGTCCACTACGTTTTCCGACTTCGATTGGCGGAAGGACCTCTTTTATTCTACGTTATCCTCTCAAGACATTTGGGAGCTCGACACGGTTCGCCGGTGGCTCGACGACATATCTTCAAATCTCGACAGTGGTGTTGACGAGGGTGCGCATATCTGCAACGAGATTGTTATGATCTATATTGTCCTCTACAGAACACATCCCTTTGCTCGTGGCGGCCGGTCCTGAAGGGATCATGAAACTTTACGAGATGGATCCTTCGTATGAAGTCGACGACTCCTTTCACGACGTCGACGAGCCTCTCGACTTTGAATGGGAGGAAGACATTCGGCTAGTACTCGGTGAACGCAAGATCGACGTAAACGAGGATGGGACCGTACCGAAAGGGCTGAAGCCGCTCCTCGAAACCGTCATCGGCAAGGATGATCCTTGTGAGTTGGTCTTCTTCGCCTTTCCGCTCTCTGTTGCCTGCTCAAGCTTCACCTCAGGTACCGTTTGCTCTGCACCACTAGGCTTCGCTCTTTTGAATAAGACGAGTGCGCTTAGCTCAGTCCGCTCTGTGATGCCGAAGTTAATGATGCATGTCGCAGATTGGGAGTACTCCGGCTGGCTGGCGATGGGATCCTTCCTCTTTTTCCCACAATACCTTCGTGCCAACAGTTTCGAGCGTAATGCTCTCGGCGCATACCTCAGAAATCCGCTTCTGGACGTCACTATCACGACCTACATACCGACCGCATCGCCCATGTCGAACGCCACGGTCCTCCGCGAGCTCTTCGAGTTGCCGAACGTCATTACGTCGCCGCGGTTGCAAGCGCACATGCTCAAGGACAGCTTCTCCTCCATCTCCTCGGACGACTGGATCTGCACCTCGTGCACGAGTAACTTCATCACCCAGCGCTTGTGGATTTGGTGGTGGAACGAGAAGGCACGCGGGCGCGTTGTTGGAGGGACATTGCGCGAAGACTGTTGGTGCGTGCTTACCAGGGGGTCTCTCTTCGTAATCTTACTTTGTCATATCTTCCAGGTATGGGTACGAATGTAGGACGCAGACGCATAACCCAGCCCACGCGCAGAAACTCAACGTGCGTTACATCCGCCCTGCTGAGTACGAGCTGAAGGGTCCGTTATAGCATCTTTGCGTGAACACCTATGCGGAACGACAAGCGGCGAAGCGAGCCAAGGCTGCAGCGGCTCAAGGGAGCGACGGAGGGCCACAACAAGCTGCCGACGGTGCTTCGTCCAGTACTAGTGCAGCTGTCGCACCTGCGTCCGCGCCCAGTACGGACACTCTCGATGACTCTGTATAATATCGCCCCAATCATAGATACGGACATGCTGCATGGTTATGTACAAGAATACCGTGGAATAACTGCCCGCATTGGCTTGTAGGAATAGAAGGAGCTGTAACTCAGTATAGCGCGTCCTACTCGCGAATGTGGATTATACACTTGTCGCCCATAATCTCCTTCACCTGCATCGCGACCCAGCCCGGCGCTGACTGATCGTCGATTTCGAGCTTCTCCAGCGGCGGCGGAAGCGCGTTACCGTCACCAGTCTCCGAGTCGCGTTGTCCGTTCCGTGCGCGAACAACATTAAGTAGGCCGTCGCGGTCAACAGAGTTGACTGTACTTTCGATGCCCCAAAGCTCCAAGTGACGCAACCGCGGCCACATCGGATCCGCCGCGTCGCAGAGCGAATCGTAGAACGGCGTGTCGTCCACCTTGTCGTAGTCGCCAGTTAGACAGGCATACGTAACGGCGCGCAGGTCCCGCAAGACGTCGAGACAGTCGAAACGAACGTCTTTTAGGAGTAACGTCGTGACGGTCTGGCTCATGGTGTCCCTGATGGTAAATGAATCGAGCCTCCATTCGGCAATGTCGAATGTGTGCAGATGGGGAAGTGCGACCTCAGACGGTATATAGCTCTCCTTGTACAGTCTGAGGGTTGAAATCGGAATCGAATCCGATTGCGTGGCGGATGGCTGACGGAATGAGCTCCCGTGTCGCAGTCGAGGAAGATGCTCTCCAGCTTGGGGGCCATCGAGATGGTGTCCCATAGAAGTGAGTCGTAAATAGTGTAGTCAGACTCCCACTCGAACGTTCGAAGAGAAGGTAAGCCGACCGAATGTGGACGCGCACTTCTGTAAAATTCCGTTTGCTCCTGAGCAGTCTATCAGTGCTTTGGCATGCTTTGGCGCGCTTCGGCGCTTTCGTGATCCCGCAGCGCTGAGGAGCATCAAAGCGCCGAAGGCTCGGAGCTGGAGGGTGCGTTTTGGCCGGGATTCGAACCGGCGTCCAGTGAACATGAAATCTGATGCCTTAGAGTACGACATCATCCAAAACCTGCGCGTGATATTTACAGAGAACCGGCTTCCGGCTCGGGCGAGCAGAAGAAGCGAGTAAGTTTGCCGCCCCGAGCTCAGCTACTGACCGATTGTCAATCGTCAATGACGGTCCGTCAGTGCCCACCGGTCAATGACCGTATTTTTATAGTCAATGACTGTGCTCGTCGCTGAGAGGATACTTACCGAGACTGAGGGCGAAAGCTTCATCGGTGAGGGCCGACTGCCTTTCTGCCTTTGACCGTTCGCCACTGACCACTCGTCAGTGATGAATGGTCAATCCGTCAATGACTGGTTGTCGCCGACCGACTTGCTCATGCTCCGGCGGCTGGAAACACGAGGACTGCGACACACTGTTACACGTTGCGATCCGCGTGCCACGAGCTTTCTTCCCTCCTCACCATGTCCAAGGTTGTCAAAGCTGCAAAAGTCAGTAGCAAACGGTCTCTGACTCTCCATAAAGTCTCCGTCCAAGAACGGTCATTGGCCCTCCGTCACTGACGGCCTGTCACTGACGCAAAGTCAGTGCCGAACGGTCTCTGACTGCTTATTCATAAAGTCTCTGACTATCACTCTGTGTCGGTCAGTATTACATTCTGTGAAGTTGGGACCTGCCGCTGAGGAACGGTCATTGACTTCAAGTCACTGACGGCCTGTCACTGACGCAAAGTCAGTGCCGAACGGTCTCTAACCCTAAATTGGATCTCGAACTGTCAGTCCGGTCTCATGATCCCTAGCCCTTTACAGCAACCGGTCATTGACCTCCAGTCATTGACCACTAGCCACCGGGTGGTTGCTGCAGACGCACTCGCAGCGGCGCGGTGGCAATTCAACGTGTTTGACGTTTTGACGGGCAGTCAATGACCTGTTTGGCGATCAGTCATTGACCCGGCTCGGGCCGGGAAACGTACTGGAAGAAGCCGGTAGTTGAGTTGGCTGTTGCCTCCTCTCCCCGTTTTCCCCTTCCCCCGTTCATCCGTCCGTCCGCCTGTCCGTCCGTCCCTCTGACGCGCCGTCCGCGTCTACCTCAATCGCATCAAGCCCTTCAAGCCCTCGTATCCCGCAACGTGCAAGACCTGTGGTTCTCGTTGACCTCTGCTCCGTGTGCTTCGAGCTGGACTTTCGACTTGGTTCGCGCGACTTCTGTGACACGTTCTCGTCCCCGCTGTTCTTCTGCTCGTCCCGCCATGCCCATCTCGTGCTTCTGCTACAGTGTCTGACTGGTCTCTCTGGCGACGCTCTGCTCCATTTGGATACTAACTCACCCGCAGTTCAGACGAGCAAGCTAACCATAGCGCAGACCTTTCCTACTCAACCCTTTGCGCTGTCCGCATCTTTGCCGTTTTGTGAGTCCCCGTATCTGTCCCCCCACGTTCTAACTAACCGCAACTTTCACAGCCTGCATCGGTGCGCTCCCCGACTCCGCGTGATTACTATGTTCGTTTCGTTTCAGGTCAGCGCAGACGACGACGAGGCCGGCGAGCATGGCCGAGCACCGCTGTGCACAGCGCGAGTGGCGCGATCGCTTGCGGCAACGATAAGGCGGGGCGTGCAGTCAGTGTACTACGCAGTAGTAGACCTTGAGAATACATTTCTATTCCGTATCATATATTGCTGTGAATTGTTTGTTGGTACATCAAGAGCCGGAGTAAGCATGCCTAGTAATGAAAAGTAAATGCTAGGCTGCGGCTCTGTTGCTCTGGAGTGCTCTCGGAGCAATCCCGGAGCAAACCGGGTTGCTCCTGATTGCTCCTAAGTAGGCAACGTCGGTCCGGTGCTTTGGCGCTCCTGAGTGCTCCTCGTGCTCAGGAGCAACGTCAATTTTTACAGAAGCACATAGAATGGGCGCGTTTGAGATAAGAAGTGTGTCCAACTTTGGCGCATACGGCAACAGAAATGGAAAGGGTGTATCATCGGGGAATCCGAGCCAGAAGTGTGACTCCTGCAGGTAGCAGGTAAGGGAACACATGACCTCAAGATCGACGAGTTCTGGTGTTGAGCACCGCAGAAGAGCGACGATCTTCTTCAGGATTAACTGATAGTGGCGTTTCATAGTATCCGATTTTGTTAGAGCCCAATCCATTCCTTCCGAGCCCGTACGTATACCAAGCGAGCGAATGCGGCTGGTATGGCCCGTGATCAGGTCGAAAATATTGCTGTAGAGTTCGCGGTCCGCGTCTGTATCCCTGCCGCTTGCAGCCCCAGCGTTGCCTGCCCACTCGATAGACAGGTGAACGTCTATAGGCAGGGAGCGTGAGCGCCGAAGTGCAAGCTCGAGGTGTCCAGTCATCGACATTGCCGTTTCCGAAGGGATGACTAGAGGTACGACGACATACGTCCAGCATCGTGCGGCCGAAAGCACCGATCGACGCCAATGCTGATTGACCATTATAGCATAGTAGGGAGCCAAAGCGGCGTCCCAGTCCATCGTGGGGCCATCGCGGTCTTCCATTTGCATGGCGGCGGCCTCAGTGACGATCATCACGAGCAAGTCGGACGGAAAGCTCGCCATGGTCTGCAACGAGTTGCGCAGCCGGATAGTACCAGCGCGTAGGGCGGCACTGCGCTCCTGAAGGTCCTGCTCTTCCCCTGCGGCTAGGTCGTAGTCCGCCTGCGCAAGCTCGAGCGCTGCCTGTGCTCTTTCGCGCGCAGACTTCGCGTCAAGAACGGCATGCTCGACGGTATCCAGAGCATCCAAGTCGTCGAAGAGTCGTTTGCGCATGCGCGCAGCGCGTGAGTGAGCGGTGGACATCGTATGCCTATCGTAGCAGCCGTCGTGGACGGAACCAAGGGTGCCGAGCGGAACTCTAATTCAACCTTTATTTCCTCCGAAACTTTCGTAATTCAGGAGGCGGTCGCACGTTGTGTTCATTCAGACGGAGGGACTACACAATCAACCCCCATTATCTCCTTCACCCTGCGTCGTCATCCAACCGGGCACCGACTTCATGTCAAACTTGACCTTCTCAAACGCACGCGGCGAGTGACTATCGTTATCAGGGTCACGCGCCCCATGCCTAGCCTTTACAAGGCGAAGGAGGCCGTCGCGCTCGACAGACTGGCTGTCAAAGGACCAGAGCTCGAGCTGCCGCAGGTTCCGCCACATCGGGTCGACGGGCTCGCAGAGGAGGTCAAAGAACGGACCGTAGTCCACTTTGCTGATATCTGCCTCGAAACTTGCGTGTTCCACAGCGCGCAGATTGCGAAGCTTGTCGAGCTCGTAGATGATCGTCACCATGTCGAGACTTACTGTAGTGAATAACTAGTGATAGTCTTTGCCAGCCGACATGGTCAGCTCAGAAAGCTTCCACACCGGAATATTCAGGTGACAGAGACGCGGCATCGCGACATCAGCCTCGATCCAGGTATCTCCGTCCATTTCGAGGCGGACGATGGGTATAGAGTCGGGAAGTTGGACCGGATGTCTAGTCGACGTAGCACCAACTCGACCGTCGAGGGACAGACGCGAGGCCATCGCAAGAGTATCCCAGAGCAGTGTGTTGTATACGGTTGGATCGTATTGTAAGTTCAACTAGTTGAATGTCCGAAGAGATGGCAGTCCGACTGGATAGTAATTAATACCTTGTGAAATACATCTTAGGCATCTCCACGACACATGCATCGTCGCCCATGACCTCTTTCACCTGCGTTGCAACCCACCCAGGAACGGATGTCAAGTCGAACTCGACCTTCTCAAGAGGCCGGGTAAGGCCTGACTGCTCCTTCGA